>JASKGO010003205.1:0-11909 GCA_030556065.1 Holobus sp. GC000080 | reverse complement strand
AACCTAAACGCTCTTTCTTCACTCACCAATTTTATCCTTCTGGCCTTCGTCAATTGATTTTGTGTCATTTCAATTACTTATCACTTACGCAGTATTTTTCTTTGTTTGGTTGAAACAATAAATTGAAATAAATATTTTTGCATTTTTTATAACTCTTCATAAAAGAGGTAATTTTTATATGTTTATTTAAATCCGTAATATAATTTTTTTTTATACCTTAAAAAAGCCTAGTTTTTTATAATGATTTTTATGACATGTTTTATTCAGATTAAAGAGCTTTTTTATTT
Source organism: Holobus sp. GC000080 (assembly GCA_030556065.1). Lineage (NCBI taxonomy): Eukaryota > Metazoa > Arthropoda > Insecta > Coleoptera > Staphylinidae > Holobus > Holobus sp. GC000080. Next base: position 11,622 of record JASKGO010003205.1, on the reverse strand, counting down.
CAAGTGAAAAAAAGTATGTGCTGAATTATATATCAACAGTTATTAAGCAAAGTAAACAAAATAATAAAAAGTTATTCATAATATGAAAATGTATCCTGGCTCTCGAGCAAAATAAAAAACGCTAGTGATTTAAAGCGCTTTTAATCTGCACATGAGTTTAAAGTACGTAATCAGCACTTAACATTTGAAAGGGTCGTGTCTTTTCCGGGTCAGACACCCTTGACCAAACATCAACAATAGGGCGTCCGAAAAAGCGCCACTCGAAAAAAAAACGTATAATAATAAATAAAATTCCCTGCGGCGGCAAAAAGTGTCAGCCAGTAATGCCAGTTACCCAATATGGATTTTCAGATAAGCCCTTGACTTATTAAATATTTTGCATCAAAATATGAAACAAAAATACAATACTCGTGACAAAAAAAAATGGGAAAAACGAAAGCAGAAAAAGTGTGAAATTCGCATAGGCCTCTGCGGGGTGCTATATTATAAATAGAGCAATCGATCAAAGCACCCAAGACAGTTGTTGGTGAAAATAGTTTCACTTTCCTTTTGCTTGCATAAAATGTTTATTTTGCAGTTCACCCGCTTAGCTAAACATGTTTGCATGCTTCTTACGCTGTTTACTCACCCGAAATTATTGCAAATAGACCCCAGAGTTATTTCATTTATAAACTGCAACCACTACATTGCACCAGCGGTGGCTTCGCTATTATAATTGCTTTTTGCTTTATTGCTAATTGGAATTTACTAATATTTTTGCCCGGCGCCTTCGCTTTCGACACTACTAAACTGCTGGGCGTCAATCATAGATTAGTATTGTATGGCTAACTTTATTAATATTGCTAATAGATGATTGATTGAATGGGAAAAGGTGTGCAGAATTTCATGCTTAACGTGTTCCTCGTAAAAATAAAATGATTTGTTCTTAAATTAGTTCAAAGGATGAGATTTCTTTATCCATTTTTTTAATAATTAATTTGATAAAAACAATTAAAAAATATAAAACAATTATTGTTAATTAATAAAGGAACTCAGTTTATATCTGACAAGAATAATTTGTTGAAAGTGAAATTCTATGTACTTTTCTTTAGTTAACCGATTTTCTTTCATAAATATTAATAAAATTAGTCACCAATTCCAATCTATATTTGAGATAATCCTTATAGCTCTATGTAGTTATAATAATATTGTAATTTTAATAAAACTATTAATAATTTCAATACATTAATAAGCATATTTGTAAAATTTATAAAACTATTAATTAACATTTAATATCGTATCTGAATTTGTTTATTTTTACCCCTAATGGCTCTATTTAGAGATGAATTTAATATTACTATTGATGGGTTAGTTTGATGGGATTAATTTGGATAATTAATATCCTCTTCTGTTAAAATACAGAATTTTAAATATAAATTACTGTAATGAAAATATATTTATTTAGAGCTTCTGAATATTTATGTTGGGAAAAGTTTAAACAAAACATCATAAATTTGAAAGTTTTGACCGGCGCCTTCACATTCAGAACTTAATTAAAATTATTAATTTTAAAAATAATAATATAAAGTAAATACTATAGTAAAACTTCGATATAATATAAAACTTCAAAATAAATTTTCTTTGTACTAATTTGCGAGAAAATTGAAGTAAATCGTTTAGATTATTTTAATTACACCCTTTGATAGTCGCTGGCTAATGATTTCAATTAAGGTGAAACCATTAAAACTAGTCTTTCTTCTTAATTCTATTAATTAAATATAAATTACAGGGAGAACAAAAACGAGCCGATGCTTGTAACTAAACTAATTTCGCACCAGTAGTGAAAACTTAAATTAGGGTGAACCGCGAACTGTAGTGGACCGTAAGATTGTGCAGGCAAATTATTTTAATTTATAAATGCGTTTAGCGATTCGTGAAATTAATGGAGAGTTAGGTTTCTTGCATTTATAATCCAGTTTGCGCACTCGTAAACAACGAAATTGCGATAATAAATATGACGAAATTGGTACGCTTTGCAAAATGAGTGCAAAGGCAGAACATAAATAAGAAAGAAAAAAAAAGTAACAACAGGGAAAGTTGGCGCTAAGTAAAAACGGCTTCTTCTCAAGGTACAGAACATTTATCATCAGAGTTTTTGGTATAAATTAAACTGTTTCTTTCAACGTTTCTGTTGGATTGCAAAATATGATCATTGGCTTAATATTTGGGGTCTAATTAATAATTCTATTGGAATCTAGTTGAGCCGTTTTGGTAAAAATAACAGAGTGATAGGTTTAGTTTCTGGAACTGATTACGACTTTCTGATCATTAGGTAATAAAAAAATATATAAGCAGAGCACGTAGGTTTTTTTGCCGGCGGCTTGTACACAAAATCCAACTACGTGCACTCTTTATTTATTGCTCTCGGAAAACGGAATTGCACGCTTGCGAATAAATCTAATGAAAATGCTAAAATTTCGCAATTTAAACTTATATTTAGTGCGTTTCTGTTTGGAAGTCTGTATAATTTTTTGTTTATAACAATAAAGTATTTTATATAATATAAAAACTGTTTTTTATAACAAGTTTAATTTTCTTTTGTAATACGAAATAAAATATTTACTGCAGATTATAAAATATTATTGCATCAGCGAAAACGTTTGCATTTGATTTTTGCGAGGCATTGTTTCGTCCGAATCAGCCCTTAAATAAAGCAGCGTCGTTTTTTGTGTTCCACTTTTGCATGTCGTTTTGAATAACAGAAAAAGTTAACAAATATAAATAACGGTGCAATTGGCAGTGAGATTCGCATCGCTTTTGTGCGCCCTTTGCAGCCACACGCACATGCTGCCGAGTGCGGAAGGAGCAAAAAATGAAAATAACTGAAGGGCAGAGAACAACCAACAACGAAACACTTGATTGAATATTTCTCTCGGGCTGAGGCTCTACTCGTACATAGCGATATCTTCGCCTCTACACTCTACAGACTTTCATTATTATCGTCGCGGGCCAGCGAAAAGCGCGCTTCTTGTTTTCGCGTTATTGGTTTAATAACTCACGTCGCATAGTTTGCTTGCCTTTGCTTCTCCCTTTCTTCTATTTTATTAACGACGATGATTTATGCCATATAAAAGGGAGCCTTTGTAATTTAAGCAGATACGTGTCGCGAATGCGACAGTCGATGACACGAATACGGATAATGACACCTATCGGTTACACCACTTTTATCTGCCTATTTGTATCCGTCTTTTTTTCTCTGCGCGCCCTTAATGAAATATGCAGGGAACCTGAAATGGATCATTGATGCATTCAATCTCGACACTCAAACGAAAATTTATACTTCCTCCATTCAGACCGAGCATGCTGGATTCGATATCAATGGAGACAATAGAAACTTTTAAATCAATGTAATTTCTCTCCTTTGATTTTTCCTGGCTACATTTTCGGTCAATATGCCAATAAATCTATATTATACAGTATGATTCAGAAGTTTTTTAATTCTATGCTCAATAAGTAACTTTTTTTAATAGTTAAAATTTTTAAATTAGATATACCGCCCTGCGGAATTTGCGGAACACAAATATGATTGCGAAAAGTAATTATTGGACGGTCGCTGAGTCCCTCAACTTTTTTTATATATTTTTTTTATTGAAAATAAGCCGAATTGTAAAATTATTGATTAAGATAAACTAAAATAAATTTAATTTATCTACATCAAATTGAAATTTAGATTTGAAATAACAAATGCATTTATTCTGTTTGTTTTTGTTTTCCTCCTGTAAAGTTCTGTGTATTTGCGTGCGCCTAATAGACATCATAGTGTAATTAAAACCTGCTGCATCATATGCCATTTCGCCTGTTTCAAAGTAATTATTAACAGTCAACTTGAAAAACAATGGATGACAGAGCTGCTTTAGGAAAATAAATATTTTGATGCCAAAATGAACATTTTGCAAGAAATTATAGCATAGATTTTGTGAATTATTTTTATTATAATTCGAAAATACCTTCAAGAAGTTATTGAGACCCGCTATGTAATTGTGTTGTTATAGTGTATTTGTCACTCCTCATTAACCTTTTGTCACCTCAAAGTTTTTCATAAAATGAAAGCATATTTTTCCGATTTTTTTTTTCTGACCTTGCTGTTTTTGCTTTCTTTTCTTTTTTCTATACCGGGTGAAACAAATTTTACTATCACCCAAGCTCATTTTGTATACATACCTAAGATAATGTTTTCAATTGGATGGGATAGTTTTCATTTTTATATCATTTCCGGTTTCACCGGATTTCAAAACGTAATTTCAATTATTTTTTTATACCAAAGTTGGTAAAAATCGGTTCAAAAATAAAGAAATGGGAGCACTGTTAGTAAAATTTGTCTCAGCCCTGTACAGGTAAAATCTTTCTTATTTAAAAAGACAGACAAATTGAATAAAATGTATAAATATATTTATAAAAATATAGTTAGTTTTAAGTTATTCGAAAGTTAAAAATACTGAAAAGTTGCGCTTATTTTTTTTTTAATTTTATTACCTCAAATACTTTTAAAAATAAATAAAATAACTGTTTATCTTCAAGATTATTAATAATTAAATACATTTCTCTAATCTTTAAATGCACTTTAAATAATCGTATAACTCAACCGGATTGAAATTTCAAAAGTGCCACGTAATCCAGGCAATTTCTAAATAACAAAATAAAAAAATAAAAATGTCAAAAGCATTCTCGAATAACACGAATAATTCTAAAGACAGATATGAAAGAACAAAGCAAACATATTTGATTTATTACTTCTTTTATTTTTCGCATGTAATTCAGTTTCCTTTGAGGAGAACATTGCATTTTTAATTCACTTTTACAACAAAATATCCTTTGCAACGTTCTTACGTGTGAGCAAACAGAAAGCTGCTGAATTTGGGCAGATTGTTTGAACGGCGAAAAACTCCAGGGTGCTTTTGACATTGTTTTTATTAATGAAATTTGCCGTTCTTATGGCCGCCGAAAACGAACTTTGAGCATCAAAAACTTTGGGCCTGGATAAACAATAATTCGGTGTTTATTCTGCGGGGAAAATTTCGAAACGCACTTTTTGATAAAGTGCGGGCGCTCTTTAAACTATACTTTGGGGAAACGTTTCACGCATATTTTCCCCCACAAAAAAACACATTTTCCAACTTATATATCCACTCGCGATTCGATATCTATTGCTGTGAAGCTTGTTGACACAAGTGGCTGGGAAAAACGTTACATAAAACGGCAGTATATAGTTATCATAAATTCAATTCTTTTGCCCTCAATCAAAACATCGTTCGAGTTTTTAATAGAAATGGAACGATAACATTTCCATTGAAACTTCAGTCACTTTTAAGCGCGCCATTGTAACTGCAACTATTGAAAGTGCATGGACCTCAATAAAAGAATGTTAATCATTAGACTCGAGAGAAGGGAAGAGTAAAGTAAAATGCAGGAGAGTGATTACCGCATTTACATTATGAGGACGCACTTAAAGTCTTCATAAAAATTTCATATATTATATTTGTTCGCTGTACGGCTGTATGTAGTGACTTTTATAACGGATTCCATGAATTTTTTATTATATGCTCACTAAAGCGGCAGTACATATTTTTAGACGTCTGGACCTAAAAATATTTCCTACGTTCTTCCTATTTGTTATTTTGTGTAAATTTAAAATTACTTTCTTTATTTATTATTACATTTAACTATAAATTGTTTCTTTCATGTAAGTTACTAAAAAAAAATGCATTTTAAATTAAAACAAAAACAAAACAAAATCTTGACTTTTAAGTGGAAAATAAATATTAGCAGAGGTAATTAAACATTGAAATGACTCGAGGAATTGTAATCTTTTGTGAGAGCTGTTTATTTATTTACTTCGCTTGGGCAGACCGACCACTCTAAACAGACATATTCATTAACTTAAGTGAAATTTACAAATAATCATAAAAGTAGTGCCTTTGGTTGGCTATGTTATTCGTGGGAGTTATTGTTCTCTTTTGATTGTTCATTAAAGTCTGCCTGTTTAATTTGACATTTGTGAATTTGAAGGAATTGCTAGGTATTTTTTATTTATTTATTTTTGTGACATAAATTCCTTCTTTTTTAGCACTCTGTTTTTTTCTCATACTTTAAATAATTAAAATTTAATTAACATTGAATGGAAAAAATATTTTAATATTTTTCGTATCCAATAAAATTTCACTGGTCGTAGGAAATGAAGTTTTTATCTACCTCAAAAGATGGAAGAAAATTGGCATTTCTATTTGACTTGTTTATCATTTTTCACAAAGTACTGATACGACTTTCTTTACAATTCTCAAAAATAAAAATATGTTTTCTTAAAGCTGAAGGTTGTGAATTTTTGTAACATTTGACCTGAGTGGTCGTCTGAAAGCGACCAACAAATATCTGTCAACCCATGAAGCCATAATTTCTCCTGGTATTATTCGGACGGGAAAAACATTTTCGTCTTCTTGTTTGTCGTTAATTCCTCCTGGTTGTCGATAAAAAAAAAAGTTGAGGTGATAGGGAAGAAAATATATTTTGAATAACTTCAATATTTGAAACTTCGAAAGTAATTTTTCCACCAAACCTAAGTAGTAACTTAGTTTGTAGTAACCAATTTTTTTTTTAAATTCTCACTTTGTTTCAAATTATGATATTCCTTTCTCATCTTTGAATAACGATTTTTTTTAATTTCTTCTTGAAAAGTAATGCTAGTGTCTAATATTAAGGAATTAGTATTAGTGCTCTTTTTTGACAGTTGGTCATAATTATTTAGGAAAAAAAAACAAAAAATGTTAATTAAATTCTCCGTTGATAAATAAATAAGGAAAATACAATCAAACAAAATAGTGGTGTATATGTGAAAAGAGACCTAAAAACCAAGAAGCTGATTTGTGACCAAAGCAATGAAATTTTACAATTCTTACATCAACATAAAGTAGGGAAAACAGAGTCGCGGTGCTATTAAGGAAGCTGCAACAAAATTCGCAAGTTATGTAAATTATTAACTTGTAAAATTGTAATGTAGAAAATATAAAATTTCTAAAGAAATTTAAAATTATGCATAAATTTTAATAAGTTTCAATAAAAATCAATATTGAAGTAATTTCCATTTGTACGGCATAATTTGGGACTGGAGTTGTGTCTCCCAGCCGATTTCTTTTACGGAGTCAATCTCCTAATATAATAAATATCATTGAAGAATTTCCTGATCTGATGACCGCCAAAAATCCATTAATTTAATTTAAACATCACTAACTTTAGTTCACTTTTCTTTCAGGAACAACTTTCCGAAATACGATTAACTTATAGAGAATTTAGGATAAACTTTCAATTAAACACTTTTTTTAATTGAAAAGGTTAACACCGTAGTATCAGAAAACACAGAAAAATATTTTTCTGTCTCGGAAATCTGTAAGTGATGGATACAAAATAACATTGTTTTGTATTGAAAAGTAAAAAATCAGCATATTCAACCTTGTCGATCATTGTTATTTTGTAAATTGAAAAAAAACATATTGTATTTCATAAAAGCATCAATATGCATTGTTTCTGAATATTAAAAAGTAAATGGGTTAAAATTTCAATTATTAAAAATCGATAACAACATTTTCGAGGTTTATAATTCGCACTCTTTTTGGCTATCATCATTTCATTTTATTTATAATTACTTACTAATTAAAGAATAAAATTTTCAGATTACGTCAGCACTACATTTGCTATAGCAGAAAACGTTAAGTATTTAAATTTTTTGACATTGCAATTAAAAATTCACGCGTTTTACGTTTAATTAACTGGATTTATTTGCGGCCAAATATAATTTAATGTTAAACATAGAAACTAAACAAACACATTGCATAAATCATGAATTAAGAGCAATATGCGTTCTATAGAAAGTGTGGGAAGAATGTGTAGGTGAAAGGAAATGGGGTGAAGTGGCTGAAAGTATAATTAGTGCAAACACGTCCCTTGCAGGACGCACGTTTCGGGATGCATAAAATATAATCTCTTGATAGGAAGAGGAACAAGGTGCCAGCGAAACCCATCCAGTAACTTTTGATAGACTTCCTGACATGTCCTTATTAGTTTCGCATAGGTATAATTGGATCGCTCTAAGTCTTGGCAAACTCACGTGCCTAACAACTTATGAATTCATTGCGACCGGTTCGGCGCGATTAATTATAATCATTTGTTACCTTTAAAGAAGCGAAATTCCGACCATCAATCACCCGGCCACTATTCTCGGTAAACTTTATGTTAGTTTGATGTGTCTTTCTGGGGTCTGCTGAGCAGCCACTGAAAGGAGGGTCTTTTCGCAGCCACCACCGAATGGCGAAAATTATATGCGCGATCCTCAAAATTTAACTTTTCGTCTTCCTTCTCCTGTGTGTTTGTATATATCGGAAAGTTGACGTCTTCGCGATGAGTTACAACTTGCGGAAAGTTGTTGCGGAACGATGAGACGCGCTTTCGCGGAGCTTTCACTACGATACGCACCGAACTGAAGCGCGACCTTTACTTCTCGCAGGATCCCGCAGGATTCTGCGCGTCCTTCTTCCTCTTCGCACCGACCGCTATATTGGCCGTTCCTTCTGCGTCGCGTTATCACCAAACTTGCATTCAAGCAGAAACTTTATTACTGCAATATTCGGTTAGTGCGAAGTGCCGCAAACAAACGCACAATATTTTCACTATTTTTTTTCTAATTTAATTAATGTGCCTACCTGCGCAGTAAAAATTGCATACAAATTGAGATTTTAATTAAAATGTTGTTTTCGAATAACAGCTACAATTGTGCAGTACTTTATTATTCTTTTTTTTTTATATTAAACGTTATATTTTTATTGCAATTTTTCCCCTGACATTTTAATATGCAACATTTTTTTAATAAAAAATCCTGCATAAGAAATGTTTAACTTCTGAAAGTAATAAATGTATTTCACAAAAAAGAAATCTTCAAAAAGTTGGGTTCAAATATAAATAGAAATTTCAGAATATACTTGTGAATGGAATTATTGAATAGCGTTATAGAGGATAAAATAATTGATGATGTAAAGTGAATAAACGGCAAATGTTTTCTAAAGAATGAATGATATTTCCCTGATGGTGTTACGGTTTCGCATCTTTTATATCATTCTCCATTAACACGAGCTTGCAATGGCGCATCCGTTAAAGACGACGCCAATTAAAATTTTAACGGGTAGTTTTCGTCCATACATTACTTGAATAAAGGTTCCGAAAGTTAATAAAAGCATCTAAATGAAAAATTTAGGTGGAAAAACAAAAATGCAATTGCTCTTCAAATATTCCCAAAGAATGTAAAAAATAAACACACCTGAAAATAAATTGCTTGCTATTTATAGCTTTTTCCTTCATTTACACGGGGTCCGTTTTCTTTCCCCTCTTAAATTTCCCTCGTGATAAGAAATAAGATCTCTTAATTTTTTTCCTTATGAGATTTCCTGATAAAATTATCGAATTTTTTTTTTGTGGTTTAAATTATATTTGTTCAAATAACTTTTCTGTAGCATTTTTTCGTAGCTTTAAGGAAATAATTCCCTTAATTACATCGCATTTTCACTAATCTTTTGCTGTTGTAAAAAGTTTTGCAATTTTTATTATCTACAACATGGAGGTAAATGGGATCTTTATTAAAGCAGGTACACAATTATTAACCTTAACGAGGTTTTAGTCTTTAAGTAACTAATTAAAGTCATTACTATCGGGGCTAATAAAGCTAATACGCTTTATGGCGGAAAATCTAATTAAACGCTTTTTAATGGTAACTCCTGTTCCGATCTTGCAACAACAAAACGGCAGCATTATTAAAACTTTTTACAGCTGACCCGAGTTCGACGTTGTTAATGATAAAGCTCGGAAATAGTGAGCACAACAGCCGAGCAACAAGAAGCAATCAAATTACCAGTTATAAGACCCACTATTATGTGGCCGAAACAGTATAATATTCGCACAGTTGGCACAGAAACAAAGTGCAATTTTGCGACGTTAGTGACAACAGGCACGAGCGAGATAAAATTCAAATCGTCCTTTCGTCATAAGCTTTTCCACGTCGTTATCCTTGGCTTATAGCGCTACAGCCTTGAAAATCGTCTTATCGTGTTGTTACATTTGCATCTTATTAACATATTTTCCATTTAATCATTAATACACTTAATGCCTTCCACTTGTCCTGTGATTAATTCTTTCGCATGAGCATTACTCGGTTCGTTGTGCCTCCCTTTTCTACTCTCTGGGGGTGCAAATAGTGCGTTGTGCGTACGCTCCGTAATGCCAATACAAAGATGCTAAAACGAAATCCTATTTCCTGCAAATAACACGTAGACACGTGCACAGCGAGTCGGTGTAACCTTTTAAGGGAGATTTCGTGCGATTCTTCCTTTTTACAATCGTGTTAGCTGATAGTAGCTCATCTTCTTCAGATAGATTTAGGGAAAACATGTTTGAACTATCTCTTTGAGCATGCCAAGGATAAATATTGCATCCTTCTTAAAATTCTACATGCAAAATAGGAAATTGCATCCTCGAATTCAATACGTAATTTGATATTGCTTTCTTTTAAGCGAATAATCATACAGGATGATAAAGAATTGTCAATTAATATGCGAATTTTTCTAATTAATTTCGTTCAGTTTCTTTTTTACTAAGATTATCAAGTACATATGGTGATATTATGCTCGGAAAGTTTATTAATAGATTTATTTCATCAAAAAAAGAACCAGTCTATTATTATCAAGTAAATGTGCAGTTTATTTGTTATAACATATTCATTTGGCTATATAGGGTTATTAATTTTACCTGTACTAAATTGCTTTAGTTTAGTTCCTAAATAAAGCTGTATTTACTTTAAATGGAAATTTAAAGAAGTGCTGTTAAATGAGAAGAAGACCGAATGTTTATCGGGATCTGTCCGCTTCGCGGCTCAACATTACTCGATCCTTAATCATTTTGTAAATTATTTTGACTTTTTCCCGAAAACCATTCAATGAATATGGTTTAACGATTCGCATACAGAAGATAAATCACTTTTTGGATACTTATTTTGATGTACTATAAGCAGTTGAAAATAAAATCGTCGAAGTGGCGGGTATGGAAGATATGGACCTGCAATGTTTGCCCATTTTAATTACACGTGTTCTCTATACCCTTGTCTTAAGGGTGGCAGAGCCGATGGCCACATTCTTGTTTAATCTTTATTTTAGAATAATCATAATAATAATTAAATAAAATAAATTAATAATACTAAATTTGCATGGTTCATTAATAACTTGTTACCTATTTTTATTATTTTCAGCGATATTCATAATAAATCAGCTCTTTTCAGAGCTAACAATTGATATAAACAATAATAATGATAAAACAAACACTTTATCGAACGCTAACAGCTCTTTTCAGAGCTAACAATTGCTATAAATAATATTTATATCAAAAGAAACCCTTAATCTAAAGTTGAATCAGTTTTTAATAAAGAGAACACCAATTTGAATTTGAATTTAATTATCGTTTGTGGACCTTATCGTTGACAACCAGATTTACATCGTTAACCACCCCGCAATTAATTCAGTTTGTGGACATTAACGTAGGCAATCTTATTGGCATGGT
>JASKGO010003204.1:0-14809 GCA_030556065.1 Holobus sp. GC000080 | reverse complement strand
TTGAATTCAATGAATTGATCAGCGCTTCAAATGGGAGGTATTTAGGCACGCTCTTAGTTGGCCGTGGATGCGATTCGTATAACCCTACCTAGCCACAGCCTACTCTTATTATTTCTATTTCAATAGAGTGCTTTGATTTTTCAACATAACCTTTGATGATTTCAGTAAATTTGAGTCAATTCATAGCCTACTAGAAACATTTTTAAAAATTAATTTTTGTGACAATTAAAAAAATAAAAATTAACTGAAAATATGTTTTAAGACGAAAAATGACCTAAGGAATTCAAAAAAGTTAAAATAACTATCGATTTAAACCGGAAGTTGTAGAGATTTGTAATTTACGTCAATAAATTATATGTAATGAAAATTTTTATAAAAATTGGCTGGTAAATAAAGATATTTTTTTAAATAAAGTATTTTTTTTTAGATTGGTATTACTTCGTTAGACGATTGTTATGCAAACGTCAAATCAAACAGTTCCTCTCTTCCGGCCCAAGGAAACAAATGACAGTTGGCGTCGCTGTCAAAGCCACCGAATCCGTGGCTTTGTATGACCAGCCAAAATTTCCCCACAGAGAAAATGTAATTTTTTTTTTATTTTTTTTTTATACATAAAATACATAAGATTTCTAAAAAGAATAGTTTTTTGTTGTTGCAATAAATGAAATAATTAAATTAGTCATTAATTCATTATTAAAAAACAAATAAATAAATAAAAAACAAGAAATTAATAGTAATAATTAATAAAAAATCAACAGAACGAAGATTTATGGGTTCTGAACGCAAGGGATGCAAAAGGCAATTCGATTTTCTTGAAAATCATTTACGGCAATGAAAATTTGTCACTAGTGTTGTTGGTTCGTACCGCCAGAGGGCAGCACTATATACTTCCTGAAAATTCCCAAGGTAACTAATTTTTAACCTAGTATAACCCCAAAAATTGGCTAATATTTGATTATTTTCTGATTGCTTAAATTATAAAATCATTTGTTTCGTTATTTACTCTCTTTTTGGCAAATATAATTGCTATACATTAGTCCAGTGACGTCACAATACCTAGAAAATAACATTCAACATTAAATTTAACCATAAACGTGACAAAGTTAATTTTGCCATTTTTTTTTTGCTTTTCGTTTTGTGTAGTATTTCCACATGGAACCACCGGTGATGACGACAACGCTATAAAACGTAGCCGAGGCGAATGGAAATGCAAAATTTTATCGGTGCAAGCGCTAATGAGTGGAAACTTTTCCAACTATCGCATCGTTTTCAACGGTTGCGTCATGGCCACGGACACCAAACAAATATCGCACATGAACTTCAACCTTTTGTACGTTTTCTTCACATAGCTATACTTTTATTATTATTTATTATTTGTTTTTCGGTTCATTTTTTTCGAAATTCTCCGAAATAGTTTTAAAGCTGCTGCCTCAAAGATGGCGTATCCGACCGATTTCCACAAAGGACTATTCGAAGATGCTGTCTGTAACGAAAGATGGCGCAACGGTCATTGGATTTCCATGCTGTAAATATTTCTTTCTTAGTCGTCATCTTTTTAGAATTTTAAGTAACCGGGCATTGGTTTTATCTGCTAATATGCTTAAATTTGTTGATTGTTACTTAGTAACAGTTGCTAAGCATTTCTTTGTTTGTTACTGCTGCTTAGTAACAGTGGCTAAGTATTTGTTTATTTATTTTTGCGTTGCGTAGTAACAGTTGTTAAGCCTTTTTGTTTATTATTTTTGCGTTGCGTAGTAACAGTTGCTTAGCATTTGTTTGTTTGTTACTGCTGCTTAGTAACAGTTGCTAAGTATTTGTTTGTTTATTTTTGCGTTGCGTAGTAACAGTTGCTAAGCATTTTTGTTTATTTGGTATTGTCGCGGGTCGCCTAGTAACAGTTGTTACGAATTTATACTATATCGAAAGGCTCGTTTCAGTGGTGATCAAAATGGGTACCATCAACTGGGAGCCATTCACGGCACCATACAAGGGCACGATCAGCAAGAACCGGCAGTGGAAGAAGAATGGTACTTGCGCGGCCATTTGCAGCGTAGCTACGGTACGTGCGAGGACTCGCAATTCACAAGAAGCGATGACCTGTTGCTGCACTGCGAAAACGGCACGCTCCTCCAGTTGAACTTGTCGTCCCTTAGCATCGGATGCCGCAAGTAAAAACAAATTCTCTTCTATTTACTCACATTTCGAAATAATTTTCGAAAACTATGAAAGTTAAGCTAAATCGCCGTGTATTTTCACTAGGAAACTAGTGGGTTGCCTATACTCACCCGACGGCAAGGTGACATCTGTCACGCAGAGCGACTTCTGTTTCATTGGTCCCAATGCAAAACAATTCGTTATTCATGTGAAAAGTAAGTAATTGCTATTATTGTCTGTCTACTAAGGATTTATTACCATTATTGAAACTGTATTTGTTTGACAGCTGCGCATTCTTGGATCAAATGCGCCGTTTATTTGGACGAAAGCACCGAGTGTTCGGCAACCAATTTGACATCGCAGTTGGGCAAATGCACTTTTAACGATTTGCAAGCAACGGCCGTTTTAAATGTTCAAACTTTTACGAGGAGGAAATCAAAGAAGGATAGATTCTTAATAAGAATCGATTCGAAGGAAGCGATGGATGCCCCTCTGACGGGCGGAAAGGGAAGCTCGCTAAGCGTTCTTGCGCAAGTGCAGAAGCAGTTTCAGGTGAGATTACTAAAAAAAAATAATCAATTTTGACTACATCTGTTGATGACAAGAAAAACTGTTTTTTAATATTTCAATTAGCGACACCAGTTGCTACATAAAAAAAGTTATATAAAAAGCATCTGCCACCTGTCACTGAATAGAAAGAAAATTTTGTTGATGAATTTTCGTAAAATTTCGCTCTAAAGCGCCACCTTTTTTACAAATGACGAAGTATTTTTATTTTTTAATATCGCCATCTGTTGCTGGATGATAAGTAATATAATTGAATTTTTAAATAATTATGATTTTATCAACAGATGGAACGAATATTGCAGAAGTATTCTAATTTTTAGTTTTAATGACAGATGGCGGTAGTAATTACATTAAACTTGATAATTTCCTCTTTTGTTTTTTTTTCAGTTTGTCGTCCCGGCCGGATTCGTATTGACCACAAAAGTATTCGATTCATTATTCAGCAATAATAAGGAATTGGCGCCGTATCTCCGCGATTTGTCTTCCGCTTGCTATTCAAAAGTTGTTACTTTAAAAGAAATCGAATCCGTTTGCAAAATGTAAGTTTTATTATATATTTTTTTATTTTCAACTTTCCAAATAACAGCGAAAACTAAAATTGCCCTTTATTTGACCTCTGAACCTGTCAAATTGTTAATTTTGTTGAAATTTTCAGGTTAGAAACACAAATTGCCACAAATGGACTACTAAAGAGGCAATTACTGAAAATTTTCAAAGCGAAAAAAGAAGAGATTATTGATGTGAATAAATTATGGGCAGTTCGGTCGTCCGGCACCTGTGAAGACGGCGAGAGCGCTTCGGCCGCCGGTCAAAACGAAACGGTTTTAGGTTGCAAAGACTTGCCGCAAATCGTGGACGCCATTTTGATTTGTTGGGCCTCTCTGTTTAGTTTCCGAAGCGTCGAATATCGCAGGTCTGTTGATTTTTCTTTTAATTCTGCCCTTTGCTATAATTACTACGATTGGCTTTATTGCGCATGCCCAATAGCTTAGGTTTGGTAACCTAAAAAGATAAAGGTTATGTTGCCCAGAAAGGTTAGTTTCCTGGGTCTTAATGTTTGACCTTGAGCTGTCAAATTTAATACAAAATACTGACAAAACCGCGAAAATAATTACGAAATTTGCAGGAATCGTGGACTTCCGGTAATCGAGACCAATATGGCCGTGGTGATCCAGGAAATGGTTCATTCGGATGCTGCCGGTGTGATGTTCACCTGTGACGATTTCGATGGGAATCCCCTAATTATGAAAATCACTTCCAATTATGGACTGGGAGAGGTTAGATTTCATTTTACTTTTCGTTCTTTTTCTTTGATTAATTTAACAAAATCAACATTTAAAAAATTTCAGAGTATTGTGAGTGGTTTGGAACATGGCGATGTCATTACTATAAGGCGCGACGGCGATTCGTTGACAGTGAGCAACGTGCAAGTGAACCAAAAGACCAACAGTATTCAATTGAAGAGCGATGGTGGCGGCATCCAGAAAGTAGCTTTGGCAGCAACCAAAGCTCACGCTCAGAGCATCACGAATGAACAAGCCGTTGCCTTGGCAACCGTCGGTTGTTTGCTCGAAGATCATTACGGGTTGTTTTTGGATATCGAGTGGGCTTTTACTGCTAATGTAAGTTACATATTTTGCAGTTTCCTTTATTGTTTTTTTTAATTGATTTTATTCAAAATTCATTTTTTTGAACACCAAATGACAAAATGTATGTTATGAAATTTCTAAAGGTGATTTTGGGGGCTTAAGAATACAAAAAAGGGCTAATTTTGACAGTTTGACAGTTGTTTTGGTTTCCAGAGAAACGTTCCATGTTTACTGCAAGCGCGTCCCGTGACATTCCTAGATAACTGGACCACTTACGAAATTGAACACGAATTGGATGATCCAATAATGAGCGACTGGAGTAAGTCACTTCACTCCTTCCTTTTCTTACTCTAATTCTATCAATTATCTATTTACAATCAACAAATCATAGAAAAAAATATTTTTTAAATGCAGACGTATATCTAACCTCAAACGTAAAGGAGGTAATGCCAGGCGCGATCACGCCCCTCACCAATTCCATTGCGGTCACGCTGCTGAACGCGCCAATCATGGAGAACATCAATCGCGTCCCCATATCGAGCGATCCCCTCCACGCCCACCCCAGCCGCCAATGCGTGCTCACCCTAAGCAACCACGTTTTCATGGCCCACTGCCAAACCTTGCTGCGTTTTCCGCCCAATGAGAGAGACGTCGCTCTGTGGGCCATGGAATTGTGCATTGCCGGGCACGCCATCACCGACGAGCAAATGCTCGAGCGAAGCAAACTGATGTGGGGCGGTCCCAAAAGCTCCGCCCAAACTCTGCTCATGACATTGAGGATTGTAGGGGATGTGTGGACAATGTCCAAGGATATTCGGCGAGCTAAAGAATTGGCACACATCGATTATAGCAAATGGCTGTTGAAGGCCAATGGAAACTTCGGGGAGATTTTAAAGTTATTGGATGACGGAATTGACAGATATTACCAGTTGTCGCAATTGCACTCGCAAAGCAGCCGCGTTTGTTCCTTCTTCGAAATCGTAGCTTTGTCTATGCTGGCCAAAGGTCAAATCGAAGGTTGGTTTTAATTTTTTGTACATTTGTCATTGTGGTTTCCTTAGAAAATGCAATAAGTTTAAAAATTGACAGACAGATGACCTTGACAGTTATTCCAATGTGCTGTGTCGTCTATTTGATTAGTAGAATATCCAAGATCGGTGTCCGAAGGATAAATAGAGGTCATTAATGTCATATTCCAATTAAAATATTCATCGAAGACATTTTAATTTGTCAACCTCAATTTGACTTATTTAATATCTAAGTGACAACTGAAAGGTCGAACAGAGGTCAATTTCTTAAACAAAATAAATGTCAAGGTCAACATTAGGTCTTTTTGATATTCGAATGATTAAAATCGATGCACAAAGGTCGAATAGAGGTTAAAACAGTTTTATTTTCCATTACAACTATTTTCTATAACTTCATAATGCAACCGATTTATTTTTTTTAACAATTTTCATTATTTACAGGAATAGATCATGAATTGTACGCATTAGTGGCTTCCTGTTTGGGTTCGGGCGACGGCGTAATAAGTGCCGAGATCCCGAAAGAACTCGAAGCCATAGCCGAGAGCATCCGAACTGTTCCGGAGAAACAAGCACAGTTTGTTGCATACTCCGAAGTGAATTTGCTGGATTGGTTGCAGGAGCAAATACCGGAAGCGCATCATTTGCTAGTACAGTTTTTGAAAAAACACGGACATCGCTACTACCGAGAGGTATATTTTTTCCTTTTTGTTTACTTTATTTGTTTTTAATGATACTTTTTTTCTTTTCTTTGTATTTTGATTTTGTTTAAATTGTGCCGAACAGTTTGAATTGAAGGAAAGCAGTTGGGCGCGCGAACCGCAAGTGGTACTGAAAATGTTGCAAGCATTGTGCCGCGCATCGCCTGGCAACGCAAACACAAACAGCAACAATGGCCGTCGCACGGAAACCGAAACAATCGAACAAGTGCTGAATCAACTGCCGCCAGATGTCAATAGGTTAGATTAATTAATTGTTTTAAATTTATACCGTGCGTTTTTTTTACATTGGAAAAAATGCTTCAATTTTAAAAAATGTGCACTGTATACAGGGTAATTTTTAATATAAAAAATAAAAATAATGTTTTTTTTTCACAGGATTGTCTTCAAATATCTGATAAGAAAGTGCCGCGAAAGCGTTTGCAATCGCGAAACAACGAAGTCGGAATTGATCCGAGCCGGTGATAACCTAAAAACAATTTTCGCCACTCTGGCTAGGGAATTGCACAATCAACAGCTGATTCCTCAAGAATCATTAATCTACTTCTTTACATTCGATGAATTACGTGCACTTATACACAAAAAACGTAATGCTTCCACGTTAATTACCAGGTTTGGACTTCACATTAAGTATTTTATTAATACGTCATTTACAATTTTTTTTTATGGAAAACAGAGCGTTGTTAAGACTACGACTACATAGTAAATGGGAGAACTACCGGTTTCCGGAAGTTAATACCGGTTTTCCCGTACCGGTAAATCCAATAATTAGTAAACCGGAAATAGAAAATGGAACCGGAAGTGTTTCATTGAAAGGCGTTGCTGTTTGCGGCGGAAGCGTAACTGCTCGCTGTTGTTGCTTCGATTCGATCGACGATGTTGATTTACTTCAAGAGGGTGATGTTTTAATTACAAATGGGACAGATGTCGCATGGACGCCATATTTTCCGCTGATTTCCGGTATCGTTACCGAATTGGGCGGATTGATTTCGCACGGTGAGTATTTCTAATTTTACTAATTTTACTTAATTAATATAAAAAAAAATCAATTTGATTTTGAAAAAAAATAAAAAATAAAATTTTTGTTTGACGAATTGTGACGTCATTACATAAATTTAAATATTCCGAAAATAGTAAAATCTAGTTTCTTACAAAGACCCCTGTCTCAAGTGTAATTAACTGATTGTAACGGTGACCCGTCCGACTTACACATTGACTTACACATTGTGCGGACTATCCCGACTACAGTCAATTTTCACATGAGACAACACATTCGAATGTTCTGCGAATGTTCTGCTGCTGTAACTTAACTCAGAGGTCACTGCTGGTTAGGCATCGGACTATCCCGATTGCCTCAACAGCGACATAAGCCACAGCATACAATAATCGACCCAATGTTCATAGTAAGAAAGTCGTATATAAGCTGCACATTGGAAAAAATGTCGTTAAAGAGATAACAAAATAATGCCAAATTTTAAATGTTACACAAAATATCGGGAAAAACAATTTATAATTCGGTTCCTTCATTATCCAAGCCTCCTTTTACAAAGTTTCAGAAAAAAATCAGCGTTAGTTTTGAGGTTAAAAAATAAAAATGGCGTTTTTTTAAGATTTTTTTTTGAAAATTTTTTATTTGTCATTGTTTCTTTTTTTAATTTTTGTTAATAAAGTATTTTTTTTCGGTTTTGTGTTTAGGTGCTGTAATTGCCCGCGAATACGGATTGCCCTGTTTGATTGGCGTCGAAGGAGCTCTACAGCACTTCCAAACCGGCGACACTGTCACTTTGGATGGATCCCAAGGCGTCATTTACAAAAATCCATTGTAATCCGTAATCTAATCAATTAATTAAATTAAATCATTTGTCACTTTTAGATTGTTATCCATACTTTGAAGAAAACAAATGAAATTTTTATTCGTTTTGTAAGTGCGTGTGATTATTGTACTAAAACGACTTTTAGGGATTTATCAGTTACTCAATTGTAGCTTAGTCAGTTGTTTATTACTTTATTAGTATTTTATTTTAGGTGTGTTGAACTGTTAAAATTATTGGTTATTAGTTACTAAATCAATAAATCTGCCATTATTATTTTAATTTACATTTTAATTGTAATAATAACAAAAACAGAAACTGCCAAAGGTTAAACAAATGGAGAAAAATTTAAAAAACGAAGCGATAAAGAAATGCAAGCTTTTAAAAGCACTGGTTGTCCAACTTTTAAGTGTTACAAATAATGAAAATAAAAATTTTGATAAAACAATTTCTGGGAATAAAATAATTAAAGTGGAAACTAATGAAGAGCCTTTTAGGCCTAAAAGTGATAAAAAAATAGACCAGGAAATGATAAGTGAGAAGTTAGCAAATAAATTTGAAGAGTGCAATTTTTTTAAGGAAACATCAAGTGGAAATTTCATTTCGTGGCTTCAAAAATCGGAATGCGACGATCCTTTCGAAGATTTGTTTAGTGAAAAGTGTTACAGTAGTTCTTCCGATGAATTTTCCACTGACGAAACTGACTGCTTTTGTACATCGGGAAAAACATCATTTGAAACGTTAATTTAATAATCTTCAAATTAAAAAAGAAATTATTGTTTATTGTTTTAGAAGTAAAAAAGTCATCAAAGAATTAATTGAAACGGAACAGATTTATTTGCAATCGTTGGAAAACACTTTACAGGTAATTTTTTAGTTTTTCATTGCCTAATTCAAATCAAACCTAATTTAACCTAACCTTAGCTGAATTTTCTTTTTTATCTCAGCAAAGTATAAAAGTTAAGTTAACTTTTCCCAATTAAATTTTTTTAAGCTAAATTAAGTCAATTGTTCATTGTCAACTCCTAATTAATTTTATTTTAAAAATATTTAAATTTAAAAATACTTAATAAAATCGTAATGAAATAAATGATAAATAAAAAAACTGAAAACAATTTAATTAATTGTAGTATTACATGAAAAACTTACCGGAAATAAAAGAAATAAAAATGCTCAGCAATGTTCTTCGAAAACTTACCACTTCCAGCTGGCAATTGTTAAATTGCTTAGCTCTTCATGGAAATCCGCTGAAAAGTTTTGCGGAGCATCAGCACTATTTGAAGGTTTACCCTAAGTTTCTCAAGTGGTACTGTCGATTCCAAGAGGTGGTAAAAAATGATGTTGAAGTAGGCCACATTATTAAGGTGTGTTGTTAATTTTTATCTATTTTTCTTTTTAGAAAGAATTTTAAAAAAAATTCCAAAATATTTTTCATTATTTGATATAAATTGGGAACTTTTTAAAAAATTCTTTGATAAAATAAAAACATTTTAAATTGAATTTGGAAGCTAACTTAGTAACTTTTTGATGAAGCTGTTAATACATTTAGTGGTTTTTCCATGCCTGACAATTTAAATTTGGTACTATTTTAGGGAAGTTGCTAAAATTTATATGATTTTCAGTTGGTAATAGTGAATTTAGTTACTTTTCATGGTTGCCAATAGAAATTTTTGGTTCTTAAAGAAAAGAAAACTGCTTTCAACAAAAAAAAAAAAAATCATTTCAGCAAAAAAACTAAATAGTTAATATTTCAGAAATTGGATGATTCGCGTAAAAATCCGCATTTGGATTTAGGACTGCAAAGTAATTTACTAAAACCAATTCAACGACTAACAAAGTACCGCCAATTTCTACAAAAAATAATTTTATCAAATAATAAAGCGAATAATCGAGCTGAAAATGCCGATAATGGATTATTAATGGTGGAGGATTGTCTCTTGAGATGTAGCACTGTAAAATATTTGAGTACAATCGATGGAAAATTTTCAATCAAAACCACTGGCATCTATCGGCATAAGGAGCAAGTTATGATGGCTAATAGAAGCAGATTGTGCAAACAGCAGTGGAGGAAAGCCACTTTTGTGGTTTTCGGTAAAGTCTGTCTTATTTTAACGGTTGGTATTAAATTATTTTTTACCGAAAGAATTCTAATTCATTTTTTTAGTCAAAAAAGTAAAATTTTGATTGTTGTAATTTTTTATGATAATTTGATTTTACTTGTTTTTTTTTTTTATATTGTAGCCCGATAATTTATTTTATTTTTAAAAAATAATAAAAAAAAAGTTAAACTAAAGTTTCTTATTTACTATTTATTAATTTTGACATTATTATACAATTAATCATTGATATAAATCTGTTTTTTCAGTTGGCTAAACTGCTGAAAATATTATTGCTTAGCTTTCCATGTCAACCGAAATAATTCATTTGTTTTCAATGAGTTTTCTTGTTTTTATAATGGCTGCCAACTAAATTTTAGTTACTTTTTAGTTTAATTACTAAAAGTTACTGTTTTACCATTGGCATTATTGAAATTATTTAGTTTTTAATGGTTGCCAATATAATTTTAGATTTCTTTTTAATTTGAAAAGTAAAAAGTTACCATTTTTTGGTTGGTATTAAAAAAATGTCAAATTAAAATGTTGCCAATATAAATTTCGTACTTTCTTCAAGATAAACAATTAAAAAGTATGTAGTATTAACCGAAAAAATTTTTTTTTCAGAAAAAATCACAGCTACTGACAGTAAAACATATACTGGACATAAAAGAAATGAAAATCATGGAGGAAAATCCACTACTGCTTCAATGCTCTCAGCAAAAGTACCGATTCGAACTGTCAAATCACTCAAATCTAGTGCAAATTTTACAGAATTGTAATTAAAAACAACTAAGCAAAGTACAACAAAGTTTTTTTTAATGCTAAAACAAAATAAATAAATAAAAAATGTAATCAGAAACCTCTCCCTTTAGAATAAATCGCATTGAAGATAAGATTTCAACAGAGCTGATAAGATAAGAACAGACAATCAATAAGTTGCCAGTCAATCTAAATTCTAAAGTTCTAAACTATCATCGTCCGTCAAATTAAAAGAAAAAAGTGTTCAACTGTTCCTGAAAAAAAAAAAATTAAAAGACAAAAAACAATAAAAAAAAAGTAAAAAAGAAAATCATATAAAATGAAGAAACAGTTAGTGAAAAGCCAGGAAGTGCAAACCGATATAAGTTTACCGCCGATTTTTCTGGAGAACAACGATAAAAAGACGCGCAAAAAAATCTACTCAATGTTCTGCGAGGCGCCCTCTGTCGTCACGCACTGCGCCCATTTCCAAAGCTTGCCAAACGTCAACAAACTGTCACCGTCGGTTGCCATGGCTCCCACATCGAAATTCTACGATACCGAGGAATCAATCGACGAATCTGTGCATTCTTCGGATTCGGGAAAAATGATGGTTGACGATAACAAAGTGAACGGTAATAAACGAAAAAGTGATTTGGAAAAAATGGAAAAAACAAGTGAAGACGATGCCAGCACTCTAAATCTAAGTGCCGCGAGTGATTGCGACGTGGTGGAAATCAGCGACCAGAAGCCGGACCACGAATATTGCGACCTTTTGCTCGAAGAACTCAACAAACGGCGTTTGCAAAGAGAAAAGAAACAGTTTTTGCTGTATGTTTTTGAAATTTCTCTTGTTTTTTTCATTTGTTTCCTTGTTTTTGTTTGTTTTTGAGCTTCGGACACTGCTTCATAGATGTCGCTAATTATAGCTTTCAAAATGGCGTCACGAAATGACATAAATGACAGTTATTGACGTTTCGTGGTATAACATAACCTACATTTTGCTAAATGAATGAATGCTAATTAATGAAAAATGAAAACATTTGTTTTTTTTTTCAGGGAGAAAACATTCGAGGAGCTGATAAACACCGAAGTGCAATATATCGGCAGTTTGCATGCAATGATCGAAGACTATATGCGTCCCATTACGAATTATTTCGCGGAAGTTAAGCACAATTCGTTGCCGCAAATGATGCAAATAACGGTGGAGAATATGCACGAAAAGAATAAAGAGTTCCTGTCGCAGTTGCTGAAATACGATAAGAGATACGAGAAAGTGACGATGATTTTCGAAAGGAATGCCGAAATGTTTGCCATTTATCCCACGTATGTCACGTACTATAAACACTATTTGAATATTTTGGATCAGAATGCCAATGTTCGCGAATTTGTAAAAGTAAGTGGGAATTTTTCATGTGTCAAGTTTTAGAGGTTATTGTGGTTTAAGTTGCCTAATGTTATGCTTGGAGTTCTCTAATTTTTTTTTTGTCATTTTCAAATGTCTATAACTTGAAAAGTATGCAACCGATTAAAATAAAGAAAACTTTATGTTGTAGGAATATTAATAAGCTTTAAAATGATATATTTTACTATTTTGGAGTTTTTGTATCTTTGGAGTAGTTGATGAAAGTTTACTACTTCGGAAAAAAATGCAAAAATTTACCCGAAAAATACAGATTTTCAAAATGTCATAACATTGAAAGTATGCAACCGATTGAGATGAAATAAACTTTATGTAATAGGGAAATTAATAAGCTTTCTGATAATGAATTTTATTGTTTTATATTTTTTGGATCTTCGGAGTAGTTAGTAAAAGTTAATTATTTTGAAAAATTGCAATTTTTTTTTCCAAAAATAGGGATTTTCAAAACGTCATAACTCAAAAAGTATGCAACTGATTAAAATGAAATAATCTTTATATCATAGAAAAATTAATAAGCTTTTTAAATACATTTATTATTGTTTTATTCTTTTTGAATTTTCGGAGTAGTTAGTAAAAGTTATTTTATTTTGATAAACTGCAAAAATTTACCACAAAAATTAAAATTTTCAAAATGTCATTACTTGAAAAGTATGCAACCGATTTAAATAAAATAAACCTTATAATATAGGAAAATTAATAAGCTTTTAAATCATATATTTTATTTTTCACAGCTTTTGTATCTTCGGAATAATCAGTAAAAGTTTAATATTTTGAAAAACTGCAAAAATTTCCCACAAAAATAAAAATTTTCGAAATGTCATAACTTAAAAAGTATGCAACCGATAAAAATAAAATAAAATTTACTACATTGAAAAATAAGTAAGCTTTAAAAAAAATATTTTAAATTATTTTTATTTTCATTTTTGTACCGTAAAAAAAATCAATCATTTAAAAAAAAATCCATAATTTTACTTCAAAAACTATAAGCGATTTTCAAATGCTCATAAAATAAAAAATATACAACAGAAATATAAAAAGTAACATTTATGATATAAAAAATTTAATAAGCTTTCGAATGAAATATTAATATTTTCGATATCTTTTGTATTCTCTGAGAAATCAATAACAGATCATTGTCTCGAACTGCAAAATTTTCATAAGAAATTATTGCGGTTTTCAATCATTCATAACTAGTAAACTATGAAACCAATTGAAAGGAAAACTTTTTTATTACCAAGTGAAATTAATAAGCTTCCATTAGTTTCAATTAAATGAAAAAAAAAATCATTCTGAAGTTAAAAAAAAAAGGAAACAAAATCTAAAAATTTTCGTTGAAAAAAAAATGGTCAAAATTTGAATCAAACCCATAAAAATACTGCACAAAAAAAAAACACTTTTTTCGCATTAAAATTTTAACTTTTTCCTCTAATTACCACCTAATTACTAATTACCAAAAAAGTAAAAATTTAAAGGCAAAACAAAAAATTGTAAAATTTGTAATTTGCAGGGTTTGGAAAACGGAAACTCAGACAAACTAGGATTGCGCAGTGGTCTTTTGAAACCGATCCAGCGTCTCTCCAAGTACCAACTTTTATTGGAAAACATTCAATCCTACAGCCAGCACAAAGTGCAAAGAGCCTTAGAACTGGTGGTGAAGATCCTGATGCGATGCAATACGATTTCCACATTGCAAAGTGTGAAGCAGCACGGTCTGAATTGGAAGCAAACAGGCAACGCCCTTTTGGTGCTGGACGAAGACGCCAAATTACTCAACGAGGGCCACCAGCCGGTGCGTGTCATTCTTTTCGAGCGCATCATTATCTTGGCCAGCAAGAAGTCGAAATTCAATAGCGCCAATAGCAGCGGCGGCAGCAAAACCTCTTTGACCGCTGACGAAGAAGCTGCCGATGTTTTGTACTATAAGACGGCACTGGGAATGCACCGGATCCGGAAGTATGGGGATGCGGAGTCGCGGATCCTAATTTTGGAGGATTACGAAAGCGGAAAGACGCTCAAGGCGCCGTTGAAGTGGAAGCTGAAGTTGTCTCAAGACAATTATAGGAAGTTGGACAAGTGCATTGACGATTTGCTGTGGCAACAGCTCGAAGACCAGAAGAGATTGTCGCGCCGGAAGTAATTGATTTTTGTGTGTTTTTTGTAATTATTAAAAATATTTAATTATGTAATAGGTTCTGCTTTTCTTTTTTTTTTTATTAAAATTTGTGGATTTTTTTTTTTAGTTTTTAAGGGATAAATATATTTTTTATTTTATTTTTTAACTAGTTTTTTTAATAAAATTAATTTTATTTTTTATATTAATTTTTATAGTGAAAATTGAACGATTTTGTATTTGATTTAATCACATTTATTGTTCCTCGATGTGAAATAAAGTAAAGTTATCATTTTTCCACACTTCACTGAAAGTGGAAAAAGGATCACTTTACATCAGCTATTCCAAAAAGTCTTTTTATTTTATAGTAAAATTTAATTATAAAAAAAGTTAAATAATATAGTTTATTATTATTAAAAACAGTTTTTTTAATAAATAAGGATTTTTATCATTAAAAACGATTTTTAAATAGCTGAAAGTAAAGTAATCCTTTTTCCACTTTCAGTGTGGTGGAAAAAGAATTACTTTACTTTACTTCACCTTGAGGAATAACAATTAAATAATACTTTCTTTCATT
>JASKGO010003198.1:0-41863 GCA_030556065.1 Holobus sp. GC000080 | reverse complement strand
TAAATTTAGAAATGAACGCACAATAGACTTTATGCTTTTCTGCTACTGAAACCGAATTAAGTAACTTTGTTTGTGCATAATTAGGAGCACGTGGTTCCAATATTGTTTTTTTGTAACTTCGCAATGGGTGGCTCCATTTTGGGTTTCACAATAATAAGGTAACATTACATTTAGGTATTAATTAATCGTAAATTGCGATAAGCTGGAAAATATTTATAAGAAACAAAATTTTAAAGAATTGTTAAAATTAAATACGTAAATTAAAACCAATTTAAAAAAAAGTACTGTATTAAATTCATCATTTATGATTTTATTCAATTACAAAATAATTTTTGAAAAATTTCATATAGTCAGGAATAAATACACTTCCTAGGCACATGACCAAAATATAATATCAATGAAGTGAAAATTTGTGATTTTATAGCAAAAACCCATTACGAACGCACATGTTAAAAACTTAATACTTTTCATGATACATTTGACCACCACACGTATGCCACTCAATTCTTGGAGTGAGAGGTACTGCAGACCAATGAACAAACCAGTAGCAAGAACACCTATCCTACAACCACTTCCACCTGTTCGACATCCTGTTTTCCTATAACTCTCCACAAAAAGCGTCCCTTTTCCTATAACACTCCACAAAAAGAATGTCTTGGATAATATAAAAACAAACTTTATGCGCAAATTATCGGGACTCTCCATTTTACATAATCACGCATTCTAAGCATTTCATGAAAATGTATGTTCCACAGAATATATTTCAGAAGATGGCGTAGAAGACAGAAACGTGGTTTGAAAGACGGTGTAAATAAATATACGTTCCTTGAGAATAAATTATAAAGTTAAAAATGTGAATTATTTAAAATATTTGTAAGCGGCCATCGCGTTACTGAGCATAGAACACTCATGTTTACTATTTTCTATTTCTAGAAGCGCTCCTAGTCAGCTTTCCACTTTCGAGTATGATCTATTCCTACATACTAGTTACCAAGAAAGCATAAGATTCAAGACGTGCTCTCGGCGGATGCACGGCGGACGCACAGTCGCGGGATGTGCAAGAAGGAAATGCAAGAAATACTCGTGGGAAACTATAAGGTGAGACCAAAGAAAATCTTACGCTACTTTGTGTAATGCTAATAAATCAATTAAAGGAATCCTTCGCGAGCCGGTTTATGTTTGTGTTCTCAGCGCGTAAGCTAGTATGTTAACTCATTGCGCAAATTGCTCCAAAAGTAATTATTTTCATAATTAGGGGTTATTTCTCAAGTCAGAATTGAAATTTCACTAATTATAAATTTTGATGCAAACATGAGTGGAATTTTAGGGTAAACTAATAAAACGCGCGACTGCAGGGTTAAACACGAAAAACAGCATTAGCATTTTTAGTCTGCAAACTTTAAATGCAGCACGTTTACTTTAGTTTCTGTACTACAGAGTTTATGATTTGCCTGTGTGCGCGTCGACTGGCACTTAAAATACACAAGTTACCAAGTTTAAATTGTACTTGAGCCAAGAAGAGCTCGTTCGTTTTAACGCGAAGGGAATAGCACCGCAGTGGAGAGAGGAAGTTAGCTGCGATTAGGTTTTCCAAAGTTATAATACATCCGCGGGACATATCTGCTGGAAATCTTTTGCGCGCAGCTATGCATAAAAAACACAAAGCATTTTGCATGTGATTTGGTAAGTTCGTCATGCAACTTGCACCCCAGCACGAACTTATCTACATGTGCAATCGTCCAATAAATTAACGCGAATGCATTGGATCAGTAAATTAAGCTCGAAGAAAGGCTACAAGAAAAAATCGTAAAGTTTATTATTAAGAGATCAAAACGGTGTATAGGTGGGCCGATTTAAGAGGCGGCCTCAAATGATATATATACAGCAGCTTCAAAAGAGGGCCTCTATATAGAGTCCGTTATTAAATTGAGCAATGGCAAAAAGATGCGATGGTCAACCATAAAACCGAGCGCTTTGTCTCCGATTTGTAAAGGGGTAAAATGCCCTTTGCCTCTCTCTCTTGTTGTAACAATGTTTATGCATTTTCTTTCCGAAACCATTTTTTTCCGCTCTCTTTCTCCTAACCCAATTTTTTGCCTTCCACTGGAATATAGAAACAGTTATTGGACTTGGTTATTATTCAGATTTTTTTTTGTTTACAAGCCGCACTCAACTTTTCCCTTTTTATCTTCTCGTGTGTTGCTTAGGAATGAAAAGAAAGCAGCCATTGTACGTAAGCAGCAAAATAAAGCATTTAAATGCATGAAGATTTTTTACATTCCCCCTATAGGGTTCTTTGTCGCGTTTTTCATTTTCCTCCTTTCCAAACATCAAGGCAAGGCCCAACAGTAAGACGAAATTTCGCCTCGGGACAATCCCCGACTATATATGAACCGTTGACCATCGATTTAGTCTTCTTGATGCTGTACACAATCAAAGACGTGTTTGTTGAATTGCTCTAAATAAAAATCCAAATTTATTTTCGAAAAAATCCTAAACGTTTAATACCAATTAATATACACAACCGAGGATAAAAGATCAATCTACTGGCAACTTATATGGTAATGTATTGAACCATTTTATATTTATACAATTGAGTATATCGGGGATAAAATAAGAGAGAATCAACGAATCGTGGGCTTATTTTGACGCAAACAACATAAACGTATAGAGTTGGAAGACGCTAATGCTTATTTACAAGCTGTGCATCCACTCCGAAGAATTCGATCGGTCTTCGCATAAAGGAAGAAAAGACAAGGCTTTAAATTAAAGTTTAAATAAAATGTCTGCATTTTGTTGTCCTTCAGTTATTTACCGAACGCGAAGCGAATAGCCGCCGCGCACCGTGGGTCATTACGGTCTCCTGTAGACTTTTATTCCCCCATCTCTTCTTACTACATCTATAGATTCATATATATATACCGAGAATTATATACCGTTTGTTCAAAAAGTTAAGTTATTAATTTCTTAAAATTTATTTTGTAAATTCAATTGTTTCATTCAATAACAATTGATTTCAATTAAGATAACTTTTTGTAATTTGAACATTAAAAAAATAATAGGATATATGAAATCGTTAAATGTATTAATTAAATAAACTTTGAGGATGTACGATATAATATTGGCGCTTTTAGAAGACCACTGCAGGAAAAAATCAACGATTCTAATAAAATGTTTACGTGACGATGTATCCAAGATATACATTCCAACAGTTTACTGTACAATTAACATTTATCGCGAGTCGGTTGATTTTCTTTCTTTATGATTATATGCAGCTTATATACTTTGCATTTACACGCAGAAAAGCCGTTCAATGCTAACGAGCATTTATGAAAACCAGCACATTTCTTCTTCAGCTTCTTGCGAGCAGAATGAAGAAGCCGAGGGCGTCATGCATGTGTTCGTATAACTTGAAATATCTTAAAATAACACACGCACAACGCAAGTTTAGATTAAAAACCTTCATTAGGGAGATACGATTATGTAAAATACATGAATATATAAGTTGTTTTACTACTTTCAACGTCCCCCTTTGCCGCCAACTATGCGGCCCGCACTATAAGTGGATCCATGAAAAAAAAAGAACATTCATTCTCAATTTATCAATATTTTATAACCGCGCTTCTTTCCCAATATAAATACAATAAATTTCTGTTTCGAAAATAACATTATTCCGAGCTCCAAAAACAACCTCAATTTTGTCCTGGGAAATCTACATTTAAAAATCCAGAGAAAACTGATCGAATATTTAAATGATTACAAATAAAATAAATACAATGGGTCTAAACGATTTGAAGAACTTAATTTACGACGCCAATAAACAAGAGGTGTAAATATATTGGCCCCTATAGCAGGAGATACACCGCCTTCGTTTAGTAAGATTTATCAGTGGCTACAGTAGAAATCAATTTCGGTATCTTTCCGATGCGCGGCTACTGAAAATAACAGCATTTCAAGGCGACAACAGGTTTATGGATCAAACATTTAGTCGCCTGTGTTCCTCTTTTTTCTTCTCGGATATGTATCAAAAAAGGAAAGGGAAATTATCAAGAATGCCACTGCCGAAAAGAAGACACTGGCCAAGACGAGAAGAAGACAACATGACAAGTCGATCATAAAACGATCGTAAAAACTAATTTTATGATTCGAATTATGTAGGTGGTGTGTATGGAGTACGCAGCGTGCTCAGGGGAGGCATATTACTCCCCCTTAAAACCCGAAACAGGTAATCACGCAAGCATTGATTACTATTATTGCAAACAGAAAGAATTTAAAGTTCAATTGAATGTAGTCAAAATAAGAAAATGATGTTTAAGTTATTTGAATTTAATTCTATTTTCATACATTTGTTTTCAGAAATCGTTGAAAGCAACACAAGAACCAACTTTCGCGAAGGCATTAGAAAAACAACCATCAACCACTTGAAACATTAACAGGAGAAGTTACTAATTATCCAAGTATAAAATAAGTGATAAGTCATAAGTGTTACTTAATATTCTGCAGACTGATATATGAAATATATGTGTATATTTTAGGTGTCAGATAGCCAAATGAAGAAACAGGAGAGAAGGCTCGAAAACAAGCAACAAAAAAATACTCACGAAAACCCTCCGGAAATAAATATAAAACAGCTATATATATGACATGGGATCCCTGATACTGAACCCCTCTCTGACGCCATTACGAGTAAACAAGAGGTCTTGTACATGTTGGAAACGCATATGGAGTTTCCATCACGTTCGAGCTTGGCAATCAAAAGCTCCAGTATAAACAAAGGATACGCGAGCATAGATCGGCATGGAGTCAAGCTAGGGAGTTAAGGTTAAAACCTACAATTGATAACTTAACTATCTTAAGTTATTAATCAAAGAAAATCATGTCACTTGATTGATCATATTATTAAAGATTTCATTGGGTTGGAAAAAAAAGAAGAATATTTGATATAAATGATTGATTAGTTGACACTGATGGAGAATAAGTATCAATGCGTGCGAGTTGCATGTAACATTACACTAGAGAAGTCTAGTGCGTATAAAACATGTCGTAATAATCCGAAACCACTTGTGGGTATATGTATATAGCAACATATAGAGAAGAGAACGCAGTTAATGCACCTGGTTTCATCATAAAACAATAAAGTTACAGGTTTATGATCGATTTGGCAGTAAAGTAGTAAGGTGTTTATACACTCAACAAATTACTCGTTTTTGCATTGTTTGCGCGCGCCTTTTTTCATCTCAGTATCATCTACTTTGCACTTCACTTTATCATCATCCAAATACGTTAGCAAAATTATTTCATTTAAAGCCTACTCCCTCAGGGTAGTTTAGAAAATGAACGAGGATCGAGTTTTTGCTGAAGGCCTGTTGTAGAAATGGAAACGATGTGCGCACGTTCGCGGATGCCTCTGCGTTTCTAATCAATCCTCTGTCACCAGACCCTTGAAATTACACTCTATGGCAAAACGACGACACGTCGCAATTTAATCCCGCGCTCCACCGACGAGATAGAAACAGCGACTCTCGCTCGTATATGAAAATATATGTAAATCGTTAGAGCCCCGACACAGCCAACTAAACATGCCGGAAATTACACTGTTTCACAATTCGCGTTATCTATATACGACGCTATATATAGCACATTTATATGGTGCGGATCTGCCCATGGTGGATATATTCTATAGTCATCAAAGTACGGATATTAAATCCACGCAAAAACTATAAACCAAATGAATCCATCGCTTTTTTTTTTGTTATTATTCTTGTTGCTTCGTCGCATACATCGAATGCAGATTAAATATATGCGGATGATGGCTGGAATCAATGATTATATAGTATGTATGAGGAGAGTGAATGCATCGCAAGCAAATATGAGAGCAGTCGTCTTACGGTACTTTATTTAAATATATAGTACAGCTTCTTTAATAATTTCCAGATCGGACATGTGTTCTGCTGCAGATATATTATCTGGAGGAGAAGTACAAGGATGTCATCATTTAAACAGAGGAACATGGCCGATACCAAGCAGGGCAATTAAGAGAATACGCTGAGTGAGCAAGATGGGTGGTCTTTCTTGTGAAGGGTCAAAATACTGCAGAAAAAATCTACCAATGACCTCAACTGGACGTTGCCACTCTTCCTCAGAAATCAATTATTGCTAAAAGGAACATTGACATCAAAGTCGGATAATTAATTTTAAAAATTAGGAATTGGCGAAATATAACCAATAAACTCATATTTTAATAATTAGAATCGCTGACCTTTAGATACAGCTAAGTAAAGAAAAATATTGCAATTGTATATTGTGCCATGAATAGAATATTCTAAACAATCCTATCAAAGTAATTCATAAGTCTCATATATATCAGGTAGACACTGGATGAATCGTCCATTAAGTAACAAAGAAGCCTACAGATGAGAAAAAATTGTATCAAAAAATATCTTTTATAGAGTAGAAGCAATGAAATGGGAGAACGCAAAAGAAGAAGTAAATTACATTATGAAACGAGATCTAAGAAACCGCAACAGCGAGACAAGTAATTAAAACCGCAAGGTCTAGGAGACTAAAGGATCATTTAAGAATGCTTAAATAATGTGTATAACATGATTTATACATTTGTGCTAATTTATTCTTAAATTATAAGGAAATAGGAACGTTGACCAATTGCACAAAAATACTATACCGATTATAAGAAATTCAAATTAGAATATTTTAATCTTGAATTAGACATTTTCATTATAAGAAACATTCATTTACATTTACTTGCGGGAAGCAGAATTCAAATAAAGATATAAACTTAGATTTATCGACGCATACCAACTGTATATATGCATATAATGTTAGCAAATGGCAACAGTTTAGAAATAACCTACACATAAAAATACTTTTAGAATAATTAAATCATTATATTAAAGCGATTAACATAAAATCAGCGGTTATGAGTTTAATAGACTCGATGATATAAATATTCATGTTATATAAGCTTTCAATGTATCTAATTTATGCTTAAGAAATGTTATGCGCCAAGAAATTGATTGGAGAATTATTTAGAGCCCTTCTAACACTTTCAACATCGCTAACCTCCATTACTACCGTCTAAACGCACCAACTCAAGAAACAAAGCAATGTTTATAGTTGAAAATAAGTGAATGTAAAATAAACAAAACACGACTGGTTAATAGCGACAATAATCATGGTAATGGTAATTATTATTATTGTTTTATAGTTTTACCACGTGCTTGCGTTTCTTTACTTGACACGTCTAATGGTGTTACTTTAAAATACACCTTTTCATTAGATGCTCAAAAGCCCGTTTCAGATTTTATATGTCCATTAAATTATTAACGTGCAATAATAATTATAAAGCCCTTTAAAAAACGAAAATATTTAATTGAGAAATAGCGATTTTTGGGTATTTAAAAATCCCACGAATGTTCTCTAAAATGGATACTTTGTTCGCCAATTCCGATGTTGGAAATTAAACTGGGTGTGTTGAAAATAACAGAAAAAACAAGATTCTTAGCGTGAAGATATTTTGAAATGAAACAATTTGTAGGAAGCATAAGGTAGCAATATACGAGTATGTATACGGAACAAAGCATAAAAGCTAGTAGCAAAAGACTCCCTCAACGGAATGCTTTAATTAAGCAACCACCGCAAACCTATTCGACGTATCTCTCCCTCATTTAATTCGCTTCATTTCCGAATATGTTCAAACATTCCAACAATATTAAATTTTAACTTTGTAAAAGTGTTAAGTGAATAAAATCAGATACTCCAAAACGCCTTTTCCATTCCTATATCGGCTTGAAGAAAAAAGCAAAAACGAAATAAAATTAAAAAAAGCAGCAAAAAATGTGAAACTCATTTAGTTTAATTGTTGCAAACAGGTTTATAGTCATTGGGCATTTGGCCATATAACGTACTTCTCGTCGTATCATAATAATAAAACTCATCGCGTTATACACTGCGAACTTTTAACTAACTCACCGTAGTGGTAAAAATGGTAGGGGTAGCAGAACGCTGTAAAAGGATTCCTAGCCCTTCCCGTTCCAACTATACACCTAGATTATTAATTAACTTAAACCGCTTCAACTAATTAACAAACACGCCGACCCAATGAGTTTATCACACAGTCTCTATCTTTCTCTCAATGCCAAAGCATTGCTGGAATTATATTCAAACGTGAAGCTAATTTACTCCAAACATATTTAGTTATCAACATCATTTGCATAAAGGGATTTGGGTATATTTCATAATGCAAGGATAAGCTTCATGCCCAATGTTCGCAATCAAAAGTTAAAAATTTTTAGAATTACTTTTGTTCAAAATAATCGGGCAAACGATTTTAATATTTTTATTTGGGATTACTATAGCTCAAAGAAAAAATATGAAATGTAAATTGGTAAAAAAAAATAGAGGGTAAAAACCCCTGACGATTCCAAAGTGTATCAGAAGGATAAGTATTAATTTTACGATTATTTAATAACTCATTCAACGGTTTTATTGTGTTTTATATTGGTTCCTTATTTGAAGCACAGGTTAGTGGAGCATAAAAATTTAAAAGCGTATTTTTTCAACGCGCGGGATATAAGCGTCCTTCGCGACGCCATCTAGCGAAATATGGATGAAATTTTGAAAAAGTAGCATCCTTAGGTTGAAACCACTTAGAGGGCTTTTGGAACAAAAAACTAAAAACAAACCGTGGCATTACGATAAAAACCATTACCGAAAAAAATACTAAAATTTAAAAAAACAACGATAAGTTTAGTTATGCAACGACTGTCGTGTTAACAGGCACGAATTTTGAATAATTGCAATAAAATTTACGGCTTTGGAC
This sequence comes from Holobus sp. GC000080, assembly GCA_030556065.1. Lineage (NCBI taxonomy): Eukaryota > Metazoa > Arthropoda > Insecta > Coleoptera > Staphylinidae > Holobus > Holobus sp. GC000080. Next base: position 33,024 of record JASKGO010003198.1, on the reverse strand, counting down.
ATTGAGTGTCCTTTTTTTGGTTCTGCGCTATATGGTGCTACATTTACGTAACCTTCCGAAATTTGCCTATGCTAGTTTTATTGTCGACCGGCTCGGATAACAGCAAAAGGATTTTAACCGAAAGCCAATGTGAAGCAAAAAAATGGAGGTACCCAATAAAAATCGAAAGTTTATGTGCAAATAGTACACACCACTTGCTTGTAAATTAAGTGACCCTAATTTGTTTAGACTGAAAGAGGTATTGGGAGAGTAATGGAATTTACAAATAAAGTGAAACTCGACCGGACTGTAAAGGTTATTATTGTGGGCAAAAAAAAACCTTTTCATAGCTTCGTCCTTGTATGAGATCTACATACATTTAATGTTTTCGATGCATGCATATTAAGTTAGAAGGCTGAAGGGACCCTTTTGTGCGGAATGCAATAAACGATGCGAGGGTCAACCCGTTTCGGACAATAACGCAAAATTTCCTTATCTATGTTCCAGCATGTGAAATAGCATAATTTTGAAACCTCAAAACACGAGCTTTAAAAGCTTTTGACGTAACACATTTGGAAATTTGGAATCATTTTCCACGGGAAAAATATTACAAAGTATACAATTTCTTGCTATTCTATTTTTTAGGCTGATTTAACATTCACAAATTATCTAGGATCTAGAAAGAGATTTCACTAAGAAGACTAACTGAAAAGTTAATGCCAGAAAAATCTTAATTTGGTTTACATAAATTAGTGTCTTCCAACAAAGAAGATATCTTATTCGGTTGGTAAGGCCTGCACATAGGCAGAGGTATATCGGAGATAAGTTATGGCGTAGCCGAAGAATAAGAAGAAATGATGGCCGTTGCGGAGCGCGCGTTTCTGAATGCGGCCATACATTAGATATTTAATGAAGACGGCTTGACAGATACAAGTTTTCAGAGAACGCGCTCGACTCGCCTGCAGAACCGGCTGTATCAAATAAATATGTCAACGTGAACTCCGCCTCGCCTTTCCAATTAGGTAAGACATTCTCTCGCGTCCACATAAAAACTCGCTTCAAACACAACACACACTGTGGACAAAATGAAGGCACTCACCTAAGATGGCTTATTAGGGGTTCACGAAGCAGCTGGCGAGTAATTGGATCGATCCAATTATCCTTCTACGATCCACTTTTAAAGCTCCATTGAATCGACGCTGGAACAAAAAAGAATAAATTAAATCCATATAAGAAAAAAGAAGCAGTATGGAAAACGGCAGTCTATAAATAATATATGCGAGTAATAATTAAGCAAAAGTTAATTGCGATACTTAATAATGGTTATTATGTGCAGTACGCAAGTGCAAGAGAGATGAAATATTTCGTCCTTGAATTGGAATTGTTTTAATATAAAAGCAACAATTAGCGCAGCTCTCAGGCGAAAAACTGCAAGAAATTCTGTTTAGCTATAAGCCCACATTCAATATTATTGTTATTTACAATGAATAATTACTTGTGCGCTATTTTCCAAATGTATCGACAAACGGATTTTCGAAGAACACGTATGTGCGCAATTATAAAGCAATAAAATGTTTAATTAAAGCTCTAAAGCCAAAAAAAGGTGGCAGAATTTTAATTTCTTTAATTCAGAATGTATGAAATTGCAGTTTATAACAACTGCGACACAAAAAGACCAACTTTTTTTGAAAATATTTTAAGATCATCAGGAGGAAGCAGAAAAACATGAGAAAGTTAATGTCCTTGCATTTATTGCTGCTGCAACCCAACATCATTCAAGTAATCGAGAATTTCTGAAAGGGCTCAGTCAATACCTTTAACTTGCCCGATTAACATTAACGAGCTAAAAACTACGTTACAATAAAACAGTACTAAATTTATTTGAGCATATTTAATACGTGCGTGTATTTAATTAATTAAATAAATGATAATTTACGAATTAAATAAATGCTGCAATTGTGCATCAAACATGTTGTGCGTGTATGGGCAAGGAGAATTAGCACGTATGAATTAAGATTAACGTAATTAATGCTAATGGTGTTTCCCATAAAAATCAATAAATAATGAAGAGTCATATAACATGAGGAGTAATAAAATGGCGAATAAATTGTTAAAGTAAATAAATACATTTTCGGCAACGCTGGAGATAAATAAATAATCAAGTAATTAGTTTCGTGATATGACTGTGAGTAATTGATGTGTCAATTGTGTAATCCCAAGATTGGATAAAAAAGAGTTGGAAAACTTCTGTGATTTACTATTCTCTAATTTTAGTAAATTATAAAAATACGGCTAATTCATCACTTCTATATTTGAATATTATTTAATGTTACCTTCATTACCAATTATTCAAATATCTGCTAAATTTTAATAGTAATTATTCAAACAAGAATAATAATAACAACAATTTTAATAGCAAGTTAAACATTGTTGAATAATTGCTATATTTATATAGAACGAATCAATATTAAGTATTTCTTTTTAGTATTTAAAAATTGCGTCCACCTAAAGGATACGAAGTTAACAGATTAATTCAAAAAAAAAGTAACAATTTAATCAAATGCAATCCGGAGCTAAACAAAATTTAAAAACTAATAAAAATAATTTATTTTTCGCTTTACATTTTTATATTTAACGATTAAATGATTATAACCATCGTAAATAAGTCACTGCCGATATTTTTTCACTCGTTTTATTTATACTAGGCAATTAATAGATGTTCAGTGATGAATTATGCCTCATCATCACAGTATATTCAACGTGTATATGAGTTAAATGCAGACGTAAATTTTGGTTTATTTATAGATGCATGCATATACACGGGCTCACTGCTTTCATATATACGAATGGAAGCATGTAATTTACGAGTTGTTTTCCACGTAAATCACAAATATTTTTCCGCCGCTAATAATGAAAATCCAATAGCGCGCGACGCACTTTCCGCCGAACTCGGAGCGTCCAATTTAAGAGCGTTTCTTTTGCCAACGTTATGGAAAAATAACTTTATCAATAATAGTATTCTCTTTGTTTCAAAATTATAAATGATTAGTTAAAAACATTTAAAAATTACTTTTTCATTACTATAAAATTTCTAAAAAGAAAGAAAAATTTAATTATGATATTCTGTTTCTCCAATTGTTTTTATAAATTCCTACTAGAAATGTTTGCAGAATAACCATCCAATTTATAAGCAATTCAAAATGTGAGTAAAACATCCATATATGTGGCTCTGTGTGTGCGTGTGTCTGTGTGTAGGAAGTAATAATTTATGTGTCGCGCTGTAATCTGCGTTCGATTTCGGTTTTCCTCAGCAGTATACGGAGCTTAAACTAGAAAACCGATGCCCACACACAAACATCGGCCATATATCTTTCGTCTTTCCAAAGATAGAACAACATATCCCCAGCAAGCAACCTATATCTACCCAAGACATGTCTTCAACAAGAGAAAAAATATATCTCCCTATAGTTGCTTTACTTGCATCGCTCGTTCGAAAATATTTAGATAGCGTTTTAGTGCGGTCTTTGGAAACGCGCCCTGCGAGAAGATGAGCAAGCTGCGAGAAGAAAGGCGGAAAAAACGAGGAGCGACGGGCTCTCTCTGGAAGATAGGAAACACTCTTTGCAATTTATTTTATTTCCCCCGATTCCATTCCAGACCCGCTGCACGTACACTAATCGCTCGGGAGCGTCCGGGAAGTTCGTCCAAAAGTTCGGTGACATTAAGGGTCAGAGTCGCTTGCGTCTGAAGTGGGTTTGATGGGAGTCTATTGGACCATGGATGAAGTTGCTAGAAGGCAGCTATGGCAGCGACGGGGGGTGAGATTCGTGTTATGTATATACGCAGAGAGGAAATGGCCCTCTCGCACCCAACTATGCATTAGGAGACGGAGGCCATCTTGACTCGACGCCACCGGCGGGATCAATAAGCGACGGCCGCTCGATAGAGCATCCCGTTTCAGGCACATGCGCCACAAATGTTCCCTTCTACAGAACTCCCGATACTCATTTGATATATGTATTTAGTTAATTTTAAATAGTAATAATTGATATTATATGTTTTACTTCAAAATTCTGGAGGCGCATTTGCTTGGTATAAACTAATAATACAAAAAATAATTTAGATATTCTACCCAATTGATATTAGAAGGCGTATATGGGGAAAAATTGTTTAAGAAAATATGAATAGCCTCTTGGGATTAATATAAAAAGTTGAAAACTGTAAATTTGCTATCAGTAAATTAAGAAAAATGATCTGGAAAAATGGTCACGGACGGAGGAGCCCTTGCAATAAACGTCATTCCCACTATGCGCCATAAACTAACATGTTTATCTGAGTACACAGAAATCCTCAGAGAATGTTTAATATATTGTCTATAACGTATGAAATGGTCGTTGCGGTTCACTGATAGGTGGGCTGGCTGGTTTTCCAAGCTAGAGACCAAAAAACATTCCCAACACGATAACACAAACAATGCGCGGTGTTCAAGGTGTGAAATTTAATATGACGATTTTAAATTCGGATAGTTTCTACAAAAACATAAAGTAGAGTTGAAGCTTATGAGAATTTATGTAAAAAGAAATCACATCTTCAGCCCGATTGTAAATTTTATTATTGGCATACAATGTTGAATTTATCAAACCGTCAAAAACTTTTCAAAGTTACAAAAACACAATTATATTTATTAGTAAGGAAAGTTATTAATAAGTTGATTGTATGAATAATGTATAGAATAGTTGAAAAATTTATTTCTTGAAATGAAAAAAGGAATTGTTTGTATAAGGTATATGAAGATTAATATGTAAAATTTAATTAGCATTATTTTAAGGATGAGCAAATATTATTCTTTAATTAAACAGGCTTTTTTACAAGGTATACAAATTGAATTAATAGCACTTTTAATAACGTAACTTTTTTTAATTTGCCTTTCTTTGCTTAACTAACTTACCACATAAATAATTTATAATTTCTGCATAATTAATTATAAAACATGGATCTACTAAATTCAACATTTTTTATTATATTTAATAAATGTGTATTTTTCATCAGGATGGCTTAGTTGAAGATATTAATATATTGGAGTAAAAATTTTCTCAACTAGAAGAGACAAATCTAAATCTGCTGAAGAAAGGTTGCCGACGGTCGTCAAACTTTTTTCTTTTTACACTTTTTAGAGAGATTCCAGAGCAGAAAAGCCCTCCAGCTTCCACGCGAACGACTCGACCGACGAATAAACTGCACAGAAGAGGCAGAGCCAGTTGGCGAGAAACGAAGGAGAAAGAAACGCCGAAATTGCGAACGCCCGGGAGACGACGAGATAAGCGCGCAAAGAAGTTTTATTTAAAAATCGATTTTAGACGAACCTCGTTCCGGAGTAACGAAAAAAACACAGCTCGCCGTCCTAATGGATACTCCTAAATTACACTCTCTACACGCTTTGCTCATTAAACCCGAAACAAAGGTAGGTATATCCGAAACGTATATAACGGTTATATACAACAAAAGAAACAAAAGGTTTTACTCTTCGAGGCAAACAGAAAAAGAATCATGGTGGGTAACATTTGGCTTTGAAGAAAAACAGCAACCGCATACGAATCACTAAATGCGGAAACTCAGAATACATATAAAAAGGGCCGCATATTGCAAAGAAGCTTAGTCACCACGTGTGAAATATAGAGGGACGTAAAATCCACTGATGGCCCGATCGTTAAAAATAGAATTTGGAAAATGCGTCTCTTCGAAACTAATTATCGAATTCCTTAAAATTATTAAGCCGTAGCTTTTCTTGACTAATTAAAAAAATATCTTTCAACTGAATAGTTTTCTTTGTTACTTTATTTAAAGATAACAGAGCAAAGCACAATCACTTTGTATTTAGTTCTTAGCAGGATTTAAATGTATACATAAGCAAAAATGAAATACGAGCATTCATAAAGTGTACAAGAAAGTAATTGCTTTTAGCTAAACGTACCTACATACAGTACAAGGAAAAGGAAATTCGCTTTTAATAGTAATTTATTGTATAAGTAGCAGCAGGCTACAGAATGCATGCGCATATAGATTGGAAGCGGTATAGTGTTATAGGTATAAAAACCAATAAATCATAGCGAATTTTTATTGTTCGATTAACTGATTTTGAACAGCGTATAGTTGACCACACACAAGTTTAATGCAAAGAAAGATGCTTCATACTTTCAAGGAAATTATGTGAAACGTATTGATTGTTCTATTAATCCCGTGTAATTTACCATATACGCTTTACTTGCTATTTAATTGGTTCTCTCTGTTTCACTTGGAAAGTTTTCCGGAATAAAGTCACAAAACTTTTGAATTTGTCAAATTTTCCAATTTGAAAGATTAAATAAATGTCTATTTACTGCAGTCCGGCGCCTTCATAAGCTAGTTATTGGATATTTCAATTTTCAAATAGAAACACTGCATAAGAATTAAGATAACAATTAGAAACCCTCAAAGATCCAACAGGTCTGTCAATCATATTCTAAATGAAATTTTTATTGGCGTATAAAAAGTATAGTGTCAAATGTTTAGATGTAGTAGATACGTTTATTGATGTAACAATATCATTATGGGTCGTTTGGCCACGTGCGAACTGCCACACTAAACTGCCGATAAAACTTTTTAATGACGTTCGTCACATTCAGCATCAAACGTACATGTCTTCTTGCACACACTTAAAGTACACACACTTCTCCTTCAAACCACCGGCAAAAATATTTCCAAATTACAAAAATAAAAACCTTTGCATGCATTTACCGTGCAAACAAAAAACGAACTTGAACTATAAAGAATAAGCGTACTATGAAATCGAAACTTAATAAGAGGGAAATGCAAGCACGTTATAGCTTGTATGATGCAGTTACAAAGCCGTATAATTATTTATTCGGCATATTCGGCATGTAATTGAAGGCAAGTATTATTTCATGCTCGCGATGTAATGGCTATCATAAAACCATTAATTTTATACAGTGCCATTAAGTTAAATATTATTGCTTTCTTATAGTGCGAGTGCATGTATCGGAGTGAGCGAGAGACTTTTGTGTATTGACTTATTCTTAAGCCCGCGCGCTTCGGTGGTAATTGATTTACGAGGAGGTCGCGTAATAAACTAATACTACTTTCAGTAGCAAAACCCCATATTTACATTGTTCTATTAATGGGTTTAGTAAAGACACCTTAAACTTATATGACCATTCTCTTCAAACTTTATGCGTTTGTACAGGTTAAATATTTCCACTGACAAATATTTGAGTTTTGTTCACTTTATTACACATTTACTGCGTGCATTCATTCAGACCCAATTAAAGCTACTAAGAGATTTGGAAATTCAAATAATACTTTTGGTCTGTTTTAGTATAATCTATCACAATAGTTTTTATTTTTAAGCGCGCGTATAACTTTATAGAAAGTATTATAAACTAAGTTTGGTCGAAGTAAAATGACAAATCATGCAAGTTTAATTAAACTTTTCCAATCTTGAATTTGCAATAGAGGGATATTTCGCAAGAGCTTCGTACATCCTTCGCGCAATTTAATTAAAACATCAATTAGCATCGAAACCGCAAGCACTCGTAATGAAATTTTAAAAGTTACATGAAGACATTATACAATTGCATGCACTGTACAAGTTGTACAAGTTTGCGGTTTTGCCATTAATTTCTTGCCTTCATTGTGCTACAAATTATGACCAGGCAAAAGGCCATCCACATACCATGCGCTCATAAATATACAGACAATACGAAGCAATCTACCGGATTATATATAGTATATATATATATATATACATCAGATATACTCGTATAAATATGGTGAGAGAGAATATCCTTTCTCGAATGGTCATTGTCAGAAATTGCACTTCCAGACACACACACGCACGCACATGAGCGAACAGATAAAGGAGTTAGTTGAAATTAACTAAGAAATATAACCAAGCCTAAAGAAGATAAGGATATACGGCTTTAAACCGGTTATATGTGTACGTTTTCTTTTTTGCCTTTTGCTTCGAATGAAAAAAGTGCCAGTGCAGAACGCGAACACAAGAAAAATGAAACTGGCAATTTCAATGGCGTCCAGCACTTCCAATTTCTTTTTTCTTTTTTTTTTCAATTAAAAAGGTTTTGCATTAATAACACGTTTTCTATTAAAAATAAATAAAAAGTATTTAATCTTCAATTTATATTGATTAGAATTGCATAAATACAACGGTAATTAGGACTTAGAAGTAATAATAACCCGGCGCTTCCACAAAAAGGTGCCTTTTTCAGCAAATAAAACCTTAAAATATTTACATTTGGGATAATTTTGTTATAAAAGGAACATTAAACTGATTTGTTAAAAATGACTTCGATTTACGGCGTACAAACACACACATCACAATAAAGTGATTTATTGGAAATAATTTACAGCAAGTTTATTGGCCCCTAAAATTAATTTTATCTCACCATTCTAAGTGCACTTATACCTCATTATATCAAAGAGTCATGAAAAGCGTCGACGACTCAAAATACCAAAGATTTAGAATACATCGGACCCTTTTAAATACATTCATTTAACCACTTTACAGTTCACTGTTTAAAAGCTTTTTTCAATGTTTTCGTGGTAATTTTTGTGCGTGTTTTTAGTATCTTAATAAATAAAGCGTCAATAGACTCTAGCACTAAAAGTACGAAATTTTTGTACACTTGTTGATTTATGGCACGCATTTCTATCATTTATTACACATAAAATTACTTTTATGGGAAAATAATTAAATAGAACTATCCCTCCATTCTTTTCCTTACACACATAGATATAGATACCGAATTTCAGAAATGATTTGTAATTGATTTTTATTGGTACACAATCACTCAAAATAGTCAATAACAAGAAAAATTTACGCATCTCGAAAATAAACCTACATTATAACAGAATAAACAATAGAACTGTAAAATATATTATACAAGCAGAGTGTATTAAGAATTTTAATTGTGCGGTTTAAGATTCTCTAGGTAAATATATAATTAAGATTAATTTATTGAGCATAGTGAGAGATTGTACATTTTTTTCTAAAATCCTATATCTGAAAAGTTGTTTTCCTTACATGAAAATGCAAGTACGGAATGAATGGTGTACATCAAATTTATTACCATAAACTTTCTCAACCGCAAAATTCCTTCAAAATTAATCAACGAAATTAAACGAGCACGCTGGAAATGCAAAATATAATTATAATTGTAGTGAAGGCGAAATGAACCTCGAATCGCTTATCAAAAAGATGGCGGGGGAAAAAACTTGCAAACAATTAGTATTCATTGCATGTGAAACACTTGTGTGCAATTTCTTCAGCCTCTCTCTCGCTCTCTCTATCTTTATCTCTCTCTCCCTCTCTCTCTCAGGAAAGAACTCCTACACAATCATCGGGAAGGCGAGTAATTTATGACAGTATTAAAGTGCCACACAAGCACCGCTTAAAGCTTCTCTGTATGTGTATGTGTGTGCGAAATCAATCAAAATACTTCGCGCCACATAATACCAATAATGATATTTAATGGCGCATTTATATATTTGCAACTAATGAAGACTCTATACTGATTTTATACGTTTGTTTCTTGGAAATTATGGCTGAATTTGGAATGTTTTTTAATCAAGATTTTGAAAAATTTATCCAGTTAGTAAGGACTTTTTAGAAGAAGAAAATATCTTACCCAAAACAATGTTTTCCTCTGAAGAACTCTTTGATGTAGAGTAATCTGTAACAGAAAGCAAAGGAATAAATTAATGTAATCCTCAAATTTTGGCGTCTCATAAAATGAAGGGGCAAAAATTGGAACACACAAGAAATGATCTGTATTTGCAGACTGAGCAATCATAATAAACATGTCTTGGTTTTATGTCGTATACACATTTAGTCGTAAAATCTTATCCCAGATACAAACCATGATTGCATTTTCTTATGAAATATGTTATATATTATATTTCTACTTAGGTATATAATGTATTTACTGGTAACTACAACATATCTTATTCAACGTTAGTATATACAAAATTCAGACATTGCATGCAACAGCGGGCTAACAAGAGAGACGCTTGGAGCGAAAAATACCGCGCAATACGAACATTATTTAGTATGCTTTCCATTTCATTTTTGCCGCTACTATTAAAATTGTCTTCTTGTGCAAGAAGACGGCTGAAGTAAAAAGAAGTGTTTTATGCTGTGTGTGGATGTGTGCAGCTCGAGCTTCATGCAAGAGAAAAGATCAAGGAGTACGCGCACGCCGCGCGTCTATTTATTTTATTGCATTCCCCGGATGAAATTTATACCCGAAGACGTAAAGAACATAAATATACATTTACACACGAAAACCTTGAAATTCCATTAAGCTAACTTAGATTACTTTAGACAAGACACCTATCCATTTACCTAAAACGACGAAATTGAACGCGCACGCACTGTACGTATGGTCCTTTTAAAAATTCATCTATTCATCAAATGCACCTCAGCAGTAACAAATTCACGGAACGATAACAAAGAAGAAAATCAGAAGAACACTTTCACTGTACCGAAAATTACACAATACATTTTTTTCATTTGCTGCTCGTATCCTTGCCGAACGCAATTTAAGGCCATCACTTCGAGACTCGATGAATAAAGTGCCCGAAATATTTTGGTTTGTGACCGACAACCAACCAGCACCAAGCAGAAGAACCAAGGGGTTGTTGCCTGAGCCCCTCTAAATTACACACACACATAGACCAAGTTTTTGTGAGCACCAATAAAGCCATAAAGAGACTTATGCTTAAAGCGAAAGTGCTGTTTGCATTTGAATATTTTTTGCCCATCGTCGTAAAAACATGCGAAAAGTTTCACTTTCCGGAAACTTGAGGCAAAAAGGGTTGCCGAAGGATATCTAAGCGCAACTTGTGGTTTTCGATTGAAACCGCAAGGACATCAGTCTTAAGTCAACCGCGCACCACTCAGTACATGATCTTTAAAAAGCTCCATATTTAATAACACGATTTACATTTTAATTACCTTTCGTAGGGAACTTTTGCTTCGTGGGCTTCTTTTGGGAACAACTCCGATCGGCAGTGTAGTTAATTGAAGCACAAAAAGCACTGCACGGCTTAAAATATAAAAGAGACCATCTTGTGTGTGCGCCTAAACTTAGTTACAGTGAGACTCGGTATGTGTGTATGGTGAGACTATGCCGCATGGTCAACTCGATTCCCGAACGTGATGGCGGAGCAGCCGAATGAGACGCACCTATGAAAAGACTTGGGAGCAGACGAGGAAAACGAAACACGCGACTCGTACTATATAGCTTATTCTTCGAGTATTTAAATCTAACCAATACGTGAGTCGTTGTGTAGTTGTAGAGAAATGGTTGACGAGACGGGAGGCAGCAAAACGGGTTTCACATACGTATCTGACTCAGTATGTGGACATTTACTCAACAGGAGCGACGCATTATGCGCATTTATTTTTGTTAATTTTGTCCTTTTCTGAGGGAAAAAAACCACTAATTAGGAAGGTGTAATCAGACCACACACATAATTTGATAACGATTAAGGGGCAGCTGCTTAAAATATCATACTCGTATACCTTTATCGTTGTTTCAAAAAAAAAAAGTTAATGACTGAAATTTTGTGTGTTTCCAACTGTCGATGGAATAGTATGCAAACAAATTTAATTGCTTTTTTAACACTTTGAGTTCGTTTTTTGTCGTCTATAAAATTGTGTAAAATCTGGAAACTGAAAAACAATTCGTAAAAGAGTCCAAGGCTTGCATTGTAATTACCGAAAATGTTTCTAGCTGCTGCCACGACATCATACATATGCATTGAGCATGGCACTTAAAGAGTCCTAAACTTCTTTTCGAAAAAACAGATAACAAAAGCAGTAAATTCTTTGGCGTAATATGCGTAAAGGTGTTTTTACGTGAATTATTTAACAACCAAATAAATTTTTATTCGTTTTTCAAGCGGGTCCAATTAGAATATGTTCAAAATGGTCGCACAAATACCAATCACCAAAATCTGAAACTTATTTAGTGTCATTTTGGAAGAGACTTTTTCAAAGAATTTCTTAATTTCATAAAAGAAAACAATTTTATGAGAAAAACTAGAAAATAATAAAAATAATAAATAAGAGAATATATTTCTTAATCTGGGGGCAATAATAAAAGTTGACCGTTTTGGGGCGGACTGAAATTGAATAGCTTAATCTGAGTTTTGCAATTCAGTTAATTGCAAGTACAGCCCCAACATGGCACCCCTTGCAATTAAAATTCGTACAAGCTCTAAAACATAAATGGCATATCATGCAAAGAGAGCAAAAGTGCCAGAAGAAAATGAGGAAGAAAAAAGGGAGCTTTAACAACAATGTATCTAAAAGCTGTTGAATCAAATTACCATTTATTTATTTATCGTTAGTCGTTTGAAAAGCCGTAAATCAATTTGTATGTGTGTTTTGTCAAGTTATTAAGCCGCACTAGGCCATAATATGTGTGCGTACACTAATGAAACGGCAATTAGTGCCTTGATTGTCTATAAAATGCCTATGTGTATGCACACACGCACACAAAGACACAGCATACACATAACTCTAATTTAAAGACTGCTTCTAAAAAACCAACTAATAATACTAATAAACCGAGCAACTATTGAGTCGCACGCTAACGAATAGAGCACTCTTTACGAGCCGTTACAATGCTTTCATTGCCGACTTTTTCAACACCACAAGAGCGCCAACAAGACAGAAATGCGTTTTTGTGCGATTTTTGCTTATTTTATATCCGATGAATGTGAACAATTGAAAAGGTACATGTGAAAAAAGAAAATTCATAATTTTTGGTTCTTCATATATAATTACGCGATACGATCTCTGAAGTACTGAGATGAAAGGTTGGGAGGGAAAACCATTTGCGGTTGATTGACCTTAGACTCGATGCACATAAATTTTGTGAGAAAATTCTGAGAAAACTCATAAAAAGTCCCTATAGGAGTGCAAGAAAGAGCCAGCAAGTCGGCCCGAGATAAAACAAGTTTCAAAGTTTCAGAACGCGTTCGCCATCATCGTCCATACAGATATATCAGCATCCAATGCGCGGCTACATAATAGTGAAATCGTTTTTTTGTTTTTAGTTTTCTAATGCATCAATCTCCCTTAGGGATAAAACTTTTTTAAACAAAATTTCCGAATCCTAAAAGTATTAAGACAAAAGAAAATGAAGTCAATATATGAATGAATAGGGAGATTTTTGATGAGTTTGAAGCTCATGCAGAATAATAATATAACGATGGAAGCTCTCTTGCAGCAGGATATAACGTCCTAACTCGTCCTTTCCCAGGAAAGCAATCAACCCATTGCGTGATGTCGTAAAGTGGCATTGTCGACGCTATAGTGCGTATCTAAGGTATAACTAACTTTCCACTTATCCGACGGCTTTTCGCAGTTAGCTATAGCAAGCCATAAACCGTCCTATACACAGGCAATCTTTAATTGACTCAAGTGAAGTCACGAGTGCGACTTAAGATGAAGCAATTCCTATTGCAATATACAACTGGTGCTACCCCCCGCGTAAAGATCTCTTATAACATGTGATGCTGCGTATAGCCACAAGCGAAGAGATGGAATCACGTATATAGCATCTCGCTCACTCTTCGGGGATCTGGCCACGTCACATAAATTACTTATATCTTGGAGGGGTTGTGCAACAAAATGTTATTTATAGGCCCCCATACATAGACCATCCATTCCCTACTGCTGTACAACCATCATGAACGAACACTACTGTAAATAAATCCCCCCACTATTATTTCGGTTAAATATAGGTATGTACTGAGTACACAGACAGCCCCTTTGATTATTAATTATACCCCTTTGCTTCGACAATATGCTATAGATTACAAAAAACGACTTTCCAAATGAGAAATAATTAAATTATGTGTTATTTTTTATGCTTTATTTCTTATTATTTGTATTTTTTCTGCGGGTAATTATATAAATTAGGACACTTTTTTAAACATTTTACAGGGTATTAGCTTATTTTTTGCAATAATTCTTGCTGAATAGACTATAACTTAACAATATAGAATAAGAAATCCACAAATAAAAGATCATTTCACAACTTAGCAGTTTAAACACAATGTTAATTTAGAAAGAAATCTTTTTACAATTTCTATATATTTTTGCAATGAAAAAAATGCAAAACATCCATAGCCAAGACCCTGTAAAATAGCGGCAGAAAGAAACAAAATGACACCAGCAAAAGAAACAACGAGTGTAAGTTCTAATCGATATAATAAAAAAGCAAATTTATGATGGAATTATCTGGGAAAGATAACTTGGGGCGGCGGTGCACACAGTGTGGCACCTAAAATTAGACCCCAGCGGCAATAAATTGATGTGTTTATCAACCTCACTGAAACAAAAAGCGTGTCTACCCTCGAAAATTTTAATTAAGCCTTTAGAATTTCGGGCCATGGTATTTATTCAATCAATCGACCGAACAAAAAAATGGTTAATTTTGTATGAGAAACAAAAACCGCAAGTTGCGTATAAACGAGGTAGAGAATAAAGATGGCAACGGAAATTCTTGCACGGCAAGGCATAGCATCAGAAGCAGCCAATCTTCACTCACAGTGAACAAGCGAAGGAATGAAGCTCGTTGCCGTATACATACAAACTTTTATTATTACTTCACTATAGTCTCCTTGCTTTTTACGACTTGGCACCTTAATTAAATTCATAATATTATAAAGAGACATAAAAAGAAAGGGACGCCGGAGAAAATACGCTTTTCTTATTGCAGTTCGCGCGCGAAAAGCAATCTACATCATAGAATTTTCATAATAAATTAACATGGTTGGATAAGCATAAAAAACGACTTCTATTTTTCGCTATACAGGATCTTGCAGTGAACACAACTTGATGAAGTATTTCCGAAACTTTATTCTGCAAAACTACAAAATATATTTAGTGATGTTCAGTTTATGTTTCAGAATTAAAAGATATTAAATATTTTTTTTATGAAATGATCTCACAAATAGTTTCACAATATTTGTAATTTTCGGTTAATTCGAGATAAGAGAATATTTCTTCAATTCTTCGAGAATCTGCTTGCTCTCTTCTGATAAAAATCAATATATTTCTAATAGAACATCATCACTTCTTCGAAGATATATTTTTCAATTAAGAGAAGCATCCATAATATATTTTAAAAAATTACCCCAGTTTTTTATCCATTCTTGGAAACCAGTAATGATGACAGACCCTGTAATATTGCTGTGTAAACACTCCCAGGATTGTGCAAGTAGCTTATAGCAATAATGTAAAATACCAAGAGGCAATATATTATTCAATTTCAATAATAAGCCGGTAGCTGTGAGCAGACCGCACGAAGGGTACTTATAAAAATTTTTGGCCATATTTGTTCGAAAAGACATAAAACCCGGTAAGATATGTGACAAATTTATAAGGCTTATAAAAGAGACAACTTATAAATCGACTTTATGTTAATGCTGAATGATCGTTAGATATGAACAGCTATGTGCGCGATTATGGGTGCACCCCAAAAGTTCTCATCGAAATTAAGGACGTTGTGAAGAACAGGTATAACTAATATATATTATGTGGACACAATGACAGATGAAATACAAAATGCAAGCACAATGGGAGATATGACAGAGCGCATTAAGTAATTTGTTACAGGATCGCATATAACTGTAAACATTGGCACTCGTAAAATGGATGTGTCCTTTCGTCCCCCTTTTTTTGCCGATATATATACATACGAAATATATAAGACGAAATAATTTACATTCTGGAGAGAAGAAATTCCATTATATCGCGGACCCTTTTTTATGGAATAAACTAGATTTTGTGTAATCTTATTACATGCATACAAAACGGCTCAATGTTGGAGGAGAATATTTTCGCTGAGCCAACGCTCGCTCACATCGTCGATTCTGGTTTGCGCGCAGTTTGTGCGACGAGATCTATTTCTGCCCATATAACCTTTATTTTCTTTCTTCCCTTTTCTCTCGGGTGAGTTTTACGACCGAGTCGCCCGCTTGGCTCCTGAACTTTTCCTTTTCTGCACATAAGCATTTTCCTCTTTTTTTTTCAGTTTAGTTTAGTTTTCTCAAACTCCACACACCTATATATCATCAATCTATCTCAATACTCCTGTACAAGGTGCCCAGAAAACTTCACAGAAGATAAAAGTAAATTATTCATAACATTATCAATCACAAATCAACAAATCACAAAGCAACACAATCATTCATGAAAACCAAATAATCAAAATATATCATGCCAAGTTTTCACGAAATACTGTAATTAAATTATTACTGATGAACTGTTCTTTATACTGCAAAAACCAAAACCAAAAAAGGTTTGCTTTGATGGGAGTTAGAGCCATGCAAAACAGTTATACTTAGATATAGCAGAAAATTAAGCGAACAGAAAATGCATTAGCGCAAAACTACAAATACCTCGATTAGAACACTTATATGACGCTTAAATTCGCAATAAATCACCTTTAAACAAATAACTGTGTAATTTATTCAAATTAAATTGCTTTATAACGCGACATACCATCCACATCATAAATGCTGTTTTTTTTTTTATTCGTTTGTAATTACCTTTATAAACAAAGCTAGCTAATTGAAATGACTTATTTTTTTAAATAATTTTCCAAAATGAAAATAAATTTCGCTATCGAAAACAAAAATGTTTAACTTTTTGCGACGTACGCTTTTAAAATACGGAAGATTTATATTTGTGAGCGTCGGTCACATGTGCGTTGGGGGCAATCAGTAATTAAACGCATGAAAAGATAATACTAGAGGCGCGCAATATATAAAACAGAATTTACATGTTGCGTATAATGTGCTAGGGGGTAAATATTTAAAGCGCACCAAACGTTCCTGATATTAAAATAGCGAACCCTTATCCGCTGGCATTTTGTTATACACACATACAACGCACGTAAATATATGTTATGGAAACCGAATGGAATAACCCGCTGAAAGTTTTTGTCGTAAAAATAGTAATAACCTAATGTCCACAAATCCCAACAAGGACTCTCTACTATTATACCAGTAAGGTCTTATGGTGGATGGGAGACCCATCTATCTCTGTCTTTATAATGAGGACCCTTCCGTTTAACGGTCGAGCAAATCTATAGCAGCAACAGCGGATTCGCACAAAGTTCCTCCGTCTTTAGATATAGTGCAAGTTAATTTAGCGAGAGAGGCACATAAAGTGCGGAAGTTCCGGACTTGGGGGCACCATTCGAGTTGTTGTGCGAGCGGAATTTAATTTCCGTAAAATAGTATCCATAATAAATTTGCATCGGATGGAATCCCCTGTTTTATCCAGTTCTAGTGAGAGGATTACAGATGATTCGGGTTCAGCTAACGATTTTATACATTTATCCTTTTGTTATAAATGATTATTTTTATTTCTCTTTAAGTATAATTTTAAAAGAAACAATCACAATTAGCAATCGCAACGTAATTAGTAAGTTGGAAAAAGTTATTTGCATTCAATGAAAAACTTTCAAAAATCATGGTCTTTAGGAAATTTACTTTTCCAAAGATAATTGACTTAGATTGATTATACAAAATAAATGTATAGTAGTGAACTTAATTTAAAAACCAAAGAGGAATAAAAATAAGTAATTAAAAGCGAAATTTTAAGGTTGTTCTCTAGGGATTTTACTGCCCACGCATCTGCAAGAATTAAGAAATAAACCAATATTCATAGCACTACTGTTATGTAGTGTACAACATAAGCATTTTAAACGAATTTACACATAAGCAAACCCAGTGCGATGGATATAAATATAAACGAAGGCTGCTCTTTCTTTGGTACTTTTTCCTCTTCTCTCTTTCAATTTTATTATCTTTATCAACATGCAAGCGCGAAAAGTTTTATTGCTGGTAGAGCATTTTTCACGGAGTTTGCTTGCATTTACGTCGACACGATGTTTTATTCATTCCGAAGCACGCAGAATAATAATGATATCGAAGGGAACGTTCTACAACAACTGCAATAGCTGTATAAAAATAATATAGTAATATAATATAAAACTGAACTGGGAAAACTTTATATATTCCTTTTTGGTGTACAGTAACATAAAATTATTAATTAATATTATGACTTAATGAAAATTTCTTAAAATAAATGTAATAGGAACACCTCACTTTTAATTAAACGTGTCAGCTAAAACAATTAATTTCATCAACTTAAATACCAACAAACAAATATACTTTGATTTAATTATCCTTACAACGGCAAACAAAAAACATGTCCCCAGAACAAACAAACCAAAAGCATTGTCTCTTTGTCTCAAGTAAAATGTATTAATTGTTTCCAATGTAATGTCTTTTTTTTTTTTTTGTTTGAGAATAAATAAATTGGTGGAAAACCACTCAAAACACGAAAACCTAATTAGCAATCTTTTTTCTGATTCACTTGCCACCAACCACATAGAAATATGGCCATGCAGACATATAAAAGGAGTTCCCGTCGCATCTCCGGGGAAAACTTATACGCCATTAAGAGGATTGCAATTAAAGGGGGCACCCAATTTAATCCCCTGCGCAACTATAAAGCGAAACGAATTTCTTCGAAAGGTTAATCCTTATCTACAGTTGCGCCGCCATTATAAGCGATCTTTGTATATATGGATAGGATGCATCTTCAGTGCACTATAAAAGCGACGAATAATCTAGAATCGTAAAAAGTATAATTTAATTAATGGAATACGTTCAAATCACATGTGCGGGTGCCTGTATATGGATTTATATTTATTTTTTCATAAATTAAAAACGACGTCCTTATTACTAATACTAATTTATAATAATGCCAGCAAAAGTAAAGGGTTTCAACGTTATTTTAATTAAATTTTACAAAATATGAGTAAATGTTAAGATTTCTTTAAATTGAGACTAAACATCTAAGAATCGGTCAATAAATAGTGGAGACATCTAACAGGACCGTTTAGAAGCCTGCAAAATATTTTCTGGTTCCAAACCACTGAAAACTTCCGACCAAAAAGTAGAAAGATAAATTAACAATACTTCTCTGAATAAACAGAATTTAGAACATTATTTTGTTAAAAGACAAAGAAATATTTGTTCATTTTACCAAATTAAATTGTGTAATGAGTATTTTTCAGATTAAATACAATTTTGTTACGAATATATCGTAAAACCTAGCGGTACTTTCCGAAACTACTTCTAGCTCAAGTAGAAAATGATAGACTACAACTGTCTCGTTTTATAGTTTCGCGCAGAATCTAATTTGGTCGTAGTGCGCAGAATAAGGGTTTTACGATGCCATTAACCTGAATATCTACCAATAGATGGCTTGAGTGCATAGTGGGGATGCCCATTTTGCAACATGATTGGTCAACCCGCGGAGGCCATTTTTGTTAAGTGTTGAAAACTCCTCCCAAACCGGAAACCATCATTGATCTCCATGGAAACCCGTTCCAAAGGACAGACAGACAGGCTTTATCGATCGTATAGAGTGAGTATAAAGTACATTGTACTTGGTAGGATGCGAGCAGGGATTTTTAGAAACACCGAGAGCGCGCATGTCAACTCTGTGGTTTGAAATAATTCTGATTCGAAATTGGATAAAAGCTATAAAAAGTTTCTTCTTCTGAATTTTAATCCCGGAATGAGGTTCATACTTTTTTATGGTTTTAACGGTTTATATATTTAATTAACGTTCATATATTGCGCTACTGTTTCCTTTTTCGCCACGATTAATGGTCTCAGTGCTTCAGATTAATCATTCGTTAAAGCATAAATTAGAATGTAATATGATTATAAAACAAAATAATTAACGTCCAAAAAGAGTTTTTCATTTTTGCACTATAAGACGTAATAAAAAATTTAATTTCTTGTAAGATTGTTTTAAATAAATTGTAGTCGCGATCATGATGGTGTTTTTGACTATTTGTTTAAAAAACAAAATAAAGCAATCGAAAGTTTTTAGTACTTTAATATCTGTGTAAGAAACAAGATCTTCTCTAAATAACTATTTTTAAGAAGGCAGTTGAACTCACCAAATATTTACAGATAATAGGTAAATTTTCGTTACTTTTAACGAAAATGTTATTTTAGATAATTTCTCTGAATTAAAATTTGAGGAATTAAATAAAAATACTTTCATAACTAATACAATAACATAACCAAATACAATTGTAATCTTTGAAGAAAGTCAGGGAAATCTTAAAAGGAAGGGCTTTCAAATCATTTAAATAACGATTCAAGGTAATCAATGCATTAACAATGAAAACAAAAAAATTTAAAAGTATTCTTAATTGCAATATAATTAACCAATAAAATCTCTGAATATTATATTATTTACAATATTCTTGACTAAGCGCAAGCCTTTGAACATTAGTATTATTTAAGTCAACCGACTTTCCATATTATACAAACTACATCAACGAACACTCAACAACCTGCTTTCTTAAACAAATAAAAACATTCTAAACCCATGTATTAAAATTTACATTAGAGTATCGCTACATGAATGATTGATACCTAAGTAATTATAAGAAATTAAAAAGGATTCACTTTGGGATGTTATACCCAGATTATAACTTGAACGTCGGTTTGCGAACAATCAAATTATTTCAACTTAAAAAATGGATTTATTTATCAAAATTGTAATCTTATCATAAAACGTAGATAAACAGGTTTGGAACATGCGTAATTGTTTAAGTAATAAATTGAGTTAAAATTGAGAAATTGCTTGCCCTTTAAAAATTATTTCCATTTATGACAAAAAACGAAAGAATGCGAAACGTTTGAATAAGAGTGCCATAAATACCACTTTTTATTATTAGATTAGTAAAATATTTCCTGCTTTTAAGTGTAGTTTTATTGAAACGATAGTAAAACAGCAAAAACTTAATTAGTCCGCGACAGGTGAAAAGTAAAGCAATTATGCACTGGCATTTTTCGAATTACTCTACTTTATTTTTAATTTAATATATTAAAAATGACTTAAAATTAAAAATTTCCTTTTTTTCATAATTATAATTTTAATACTTTTTGCGAAAAAATTATATGTATCAAAAAAACAATTTATTTTACTCGAAAATAACAAGTGCGAACAGCAAACGAGCAAAAACCACCAGATGTATCCAATTGGTAAATGTTTTTGTGGCAATCAAGGACTGAAGCTTATTAGCTTTCTAATTAGATATACATAATAATATTTTTTCTTCCTCGGGGATATTTGCAATATACATGCACGCATTTGAAGAGGTGCTGATTGACTTAATGGTTTTGTAAACTTGCCGACTAAAACACACCGAGTCGTTAAAGAAATAAATTAAATTATTTATCCATTGAATTTGAAATCATTCATAGGCAATGCATTTATTATCAATGAATAAAAAATATAAATTAAGCAAAAAAACCATCAGCAGTCATAATCAAACTTTTTAAAGTAAACTTGAGACTTAATAAACAAGTATAAATAGAGGCAAAAGTTAATAACAGGCAATAAAACAATTACCGGATGCTAATTGACAATCCAAGATTTAATAGGAGTCTCACTCACCGATCTTTTATTTCTTATTTAAATGCACCAATATTGCAGTTTAACGCAATAAATATCACTGGCGACGTTCATATATAGGACACTTATACAAAACAATTTTAAAAGGATTGCGGCAGTAGGATCTGCGAAAAACTTGAAACTCTATCAGTGCGTCGCACTAAACTTCAACACTATTCCGGAGCCATTGCAGTCAACCGTACCAAAAGCCTCTGTGTGATGCACGGTTACGCCCGCCAACTCCGGAGACCTTTTCTGATATATTTATGGCGCTTGCGCTCGTCCTCTCTTGACTGGTTTTCCTCAACGAACGCCATGCGAGAAGGCACAGCAAACTTGCAGTTGCCATTTGCACGACGCCTGCGCTCCCATAATAGCTCACTTTTTTCTCACTCTAGCCTAAAATCGGATCTTTTTTCAATACATTCAGAGGCAGCGGCAGAAACGCTCCTTCGGCGAGAAGACCCATCGAAGACAAATAATGTGTTGTGTGTGGGACATTTTTAAAATCATTAGTTTTATTTTATTTATGTCTTCCAGACACGACACCTGTTTGGTATCACCCAACCAAATTTTTAGGAATTTTCTGATTAGGATCTTTGATTGATAGGTGTACAGCAATCTGACGGCGATAAGGCAAGGTTAAAGTTTTCTTTAATGGACATACTTTTAATTACGAATTTATTAATACGTACATGGTAAATAAAAGAAGTTTTGAAATGTTTTTGAAGCGTTGGAATTCAAAGGGACTTACAAATCCTAATTAGGATCAAAATTTTCAACGGTGATTTTAAGATTGGAATAAGAATTTGAATCAATTTAGAGAACTATGAATTTGGCAAATTCACATTTTAGAACAACATTGAATTATTCTATCCATGGACCACTAAAATATATTATCTTAACATTTAAATAGAATAGTTCTTTATGTGATAGAATTCTCTATAGAACTATAACAATATATAAATGTCATTAACATTAAGAAACATAATATGCAATAATAAAATTCATTAACAAAAAAATAAGTGAAGGAAATTACCATATGCCAGCTACACTTTTAAGAATACAATACCCATAATCTGCGTAATTAATTAAAGTGTGATGCGCTGTGCAGTGATTGGAAACGTTGCGCACGTAATAGACGCATATATTATTTATCTGGATTTATGTATATAATATACATAAAACACATAAACTGAAATATAAATGTTGTTTTCTCTGTTCGAATTTTAGCGATATCGGATTTCTCATTAGGGTATGCTCCGCGATAGTAAAAATTCTTATTTAAATAACTTGAAAACTTTTTGCGCGCTCGCAACTTTACGACTATTGTGGGTATAGCAGTGCAATGTCTGTATTTAAGTTTTTCCATTTCTGGATTATATGACTTAATTAAAATTGCCATTTTGCGGGTATATGCGCGGCGAACACAGAACGGAACGAGCTTTGGCTCATCTCACATGCGGCAAGTTTAACACTTTTCCTCATCAACCATATATCTGTATATATTTGTTTAGTTTTCACTCTATTGTTATGCGACTTACTTTTGTTTAAACAGATTTGTGTTAAAGTAAACATACATTCCTATACACATCCTTGTAATGGATTCATGTCTGTAGATATAGTTTGGATGAACGCTCCCTCGTATGTGCAATTCATCTATGTGTCTGTAAAAGCGTTCTATGTTCAGAGTTCAGTTTTATAAATAGAAGAACATATTCTCCCGAAAGGATCGTTTGTCGGCGCATTTCGCACGATGTGCAATTAACAGCTATTAAGAGACAAATCGGAAAGTTCAACTAAGTTATTTTTTCTTTCGCTCTTAAACTTACTGGGGGTGAATTTACATCATCGCTGAAATTTGAAAAAAATCCAATATTTTCTGAATTGACTTTAAAAAATTAAGATTGAAATGAATTTGAACTTTTGTACGGAGAATCCGAGTACCGAAAAGGCAGACGCAATTGCCCGGGCTTGATGGCGGTCAATACAGGCAACTCCAGAGCTCATTGGGCCGACGCAAACCTCAAACCTGTTACGGTGAATTTAGTTTACCATAGTTGGGGTCCCTCCACCGGCATTTCACAAACTGCATCCGATCCATTGCACATTCATTCCTCCACATTTCCAATGCACAGCCACACACATAAAGAAACTGCATCCCTAAATTAACGCAAATGGATCCGACACACTCTCATCCAACCAAAAAGAGCCATATCCCCTTAGAGAATTCCAAAACACTCGACATTTAAAAACAACAAATCTTTACGATCGTTACGTGATTCGAGGACACAGACAGACATTTATAGTTTTCAAATGTAGGTACTTCAAAAATACAACCATTGAAGAATAATCTCTTTATATAAAGAAGAACAAGTACTGTTTTTTAACTGCACACCAAAGGAGCGGAACTTTTTTTCGGTGAGCTCCGATGGGCTGCTTTAGGTTCATCGAAACGAACCAAACTAATGCTCGCTTTGTGAACGTCGCCGTGTGTTTGCAGCTGATGGCTGGAATTTCGTATGAAGGTGCTAATTAGAAACGTCGACCGGCGCGGACCCTTTCGGCGAACATCTTTCGGAAAAGGCTTGTAGATGTTGTGTGTTGTCGAGTATGAAAGGCATGCAAAAGCCTAATTTCGTATTCAGCACAATAAATCTCTGTCCGTACAGTACATGCACGTTGTATATTATATGCTGGGCGTATATCTATCGGCATATAAAAATGTAATTTACGACAAAATCGTGCACAGTCATTAAAGTACACTTATAAATAAATAGGGGTTTATCTTTTCTAGCCCTTAGTTAGTCAACTCAATAATGAGCATTCATTGTCATTTAGTAGTTTAAATAAAATCTAAATAATTGAATTCGTTGTAACAAACACAGAGCAAAAATGTTAATTAATTAGCAATACGAAATTACAGATATACTATGTAAAGGGTTTCTACTAGCTAAAGTAATTATTCAATTATATACTGTGTATTTTATTCCTTACAAAGTTAAAAGAAATACTTAAAATTCTTTTTAATCTAGTATTTTTAAGGTAACTATTTCAGAAAATATTATGTTCGCATGTCTTAAAATAACTTAATATTATTTTGGGAAACATTTACTGATAAGTTTACACAAATTAAACTTGGTAAAATATTTATTTGAAAATTTCAAATTACACTGTATAGTTCGGATAATATAACGTTTCAGGCTTGTTGGATTCATGTTACGCGTTAAAATATACACGCATTTAATGCGATAAGGCACTAAAATAAAGCACAATAATGAAATTTGTATGTTTTAAATGTGCGACATCAAAAGCTCTCTATACACATGAACAAACTCAGAACTAATGTAGAACCCTAACGAACAGAGAAAGAGGTGGAGTAACGCGTATAGAAGCATATAAAGATGCGTGTTTAATTAAAATTCCCCCAAGTAGCAAACGGAGTTCTAACTAAATATATAGTCTCAGAGCTCATGAAAACTCGTACAATGCGTTCGTGTAATTAAATGAATTAAAATTCCGGCCCTCTCAGACTATCATTTTTCTCGCTTTCCATCTCCTCGTGATGGTTCTTCAAAGCTCTTATGAATATATATTTCATGCAAATTCACTATTTAAATTTAACGGACAATACTAGCAAATGTATTTTATTTATACATTAATAGTTGCTTAATTTTTAAGTATCCATAGCTTGTTTGCCAACAACAATGCCCATTTTAAAGAGACACAAAATATATTTATTCTAAAGTTAGAGCTTTCTTTCACTTAAATAAAAGTCAATAGCTTTTCGGATAATGAACATTTTATTGAATATAAACAAATCTACTTTAGTTTTTCTCTTGTTTTAAAATTCAGGGATTTAAAATATATAAATATATATTTAGAAAAAAAAAACTGAGAAGTATAAATGTTAACCAACAGAAAAAAAAAAGAATGAAAAAAAGAGAAACGTGTGGTTGGCAGCATTGTCATTTCCTATGGATTCCAATAAATAGGGCCCGGTCATAAAAGCTGACTTTAAACTAAAGCAAACGCCGCCGCAAAAAGGGTTTTTGGGAGCAATTCGCTGAAAAGCCAAACACCGAACCCTTATAAAACACGCACAACAAAACTGCAATATTCAAATATAGGCGAACAGGTTTTACAGCTCTCCGAATTTCACCCGAATTCATATTACGGTACAAAACAAACAGAGGAAACAAAAACGAGTCATATTTTTTCGCCAGAGTCGCGATTTAATGTCACATAATATTTTTCATATACAGTTAACACAGATTTGATAGCTTATCAATTTTTTTGGGATCAATGTTGGAAGAATTACAAATATCATATACAAATTTAGACAATATTTTTACTTTGTTGTCAAAGTTGCATTTGATCCGCATTTTCGAACCCGTCATACTTCATATGGGGACATTTTTTATGGCCCGCATCAAATCCCTACGATTTACATCTCTATACGCATTGCTTCTTTACATTATGTATTATGTATATCAGAATATATATGCGCATCGGAACCTTATCCACCCTTAAGAATCAGTCAATCGAGATAAAGACATAAAACGGGCTATATTTTTTACATTCTGACATTTCGATACCATTTCCTTTGACGCATACATACACACACATGCACACATGTTGAAAACTAAATATATAATAATAAATTGCCGCCCATGTTGAGAGCGGCTTTGGGAACCTTAGGAGCGCTGTTCTTTAAGGGCGGATTACTCGCTTCTTGAATGCACCCAGTTCTTCAATCGATAAATCACCCCAGTTCCTGACATAGGGAACGTAAGGAAGTCAAAATGGGTCCATTTTGCATAAATTTTCATAATTCAGAATTCCGACTTTAACATTTTTCAAAACTATTTTATTTTATTTGCAGAATTGGGTAGTTTTAAGTATTGATGATTCGGATTTGCATACACTACACATAGGGAAGGGAACATTTGGAGCAGTAAAGGCGCAATATGCATACCGGTACTTGTGTGGAAAATCGGTGCGAAATCTGTGGATGCAGTTAATTTCCACAATTCCGAACGAAACGTATATGCGCGGCACGAAACTAACAGCCCACAGAGGGAATGATTACTTTTCGAATTGCTAAACTTGCGCTCTTATGCCTAGTGCAAACATTAAATGCACGTGCGAAAATTACGGATGTTTTCGATGGAAGAAGGAAGGAGGAGTGAAGCACCTTGATGGGTGTATATGCAGAGAGAGATTTTCGAATGCCATAAATTCACGTTCCAGACGACGTGTTTTACTTTTACGGTCGTTGATGCGAACTACTGAAGCTATACGCGCTATATGCAATAGTTTGTGCTGTTTGTTTTGCAATCATTTTATTTTATACCCTCTATTATATGTCGCAGCGCCGCGATATTATTCAGCGAAGAGAACTTTGCATAAATTTCCCCCTTAAAGTTTTGTACAAAAAACAGTGATATAAAAAGTTAAGATGCCTTTTATAATATTCTTGGAAAAATGCTAAATATTTCTCAATCCATTTCGAAATTAAGAGTAACATAAATTTGTAAAACGTATGTCTCTTTCAAAAGCAATAAATAAAAGGAAAAAAATTAAACCAATAAATCAAAGTTGCTTTATAGTGACAAATGCACATAAAATTTATGTAAAATAATAGTAACAATAAATAAAATAGAGTAATTGATTAATTGCACACACATTTCTGAATCTTACCACTACATCTACTTAAATAAAAATCACTTTTATTGGTTATAACAGCTATAAAATGTTTATAGTTTATTTATTCTAAGGATAATTAAACTGTAAATTTCTGCTTACTTTTAGCTATCAAATCAATTAATAAAGTGTCATATTTTTATAAAGAACAAATCGAGCAATCTTTAACGATCTTAAAGAAACAGAGAAATATTTTTTTTAATCAAAATTCATTGAAAATTAGGATTACTTATCAGAAAATGGATCAGCAATAGCAAAATATAAAAAAAAGGTTCAGTCATTACATAATTAAGCAGTCCTAAATCTAATTGAATTCCATCAATGAGAGAGAGTGGAAGGTTCATCCTAGGATAGGGGGTGGAAGCTTTTAAGACTTGACGAAGCAATCTAGAAGGGAGAGTGTATCCCAACAGCATCCAGATGATGATTATTACGAGGCGTTGTTTGTGTTCGCCGTGTATTACGGCGCTCAGTTTATATAGCCCTCCGCAGGAATAAAACTTTATTTGATATGCTTGAGCTAACAGAAACTCGCATAAAGTTAACTAAATTAGGTTTTCGCTGATAAGCAGCCCGAGAGTTGAACGTCTCAGGAAAGTATCAGTCTCCCCTTTAGAATTGCTTCGGTCATTAGCAAAATAACTCTCAAACTTAAAGTAAAACAAACAAAAAAACTTAGTAAGCCGCTAACCCATCACCAAAAGGTTCGAAAGCGAAGAAACCGATCGACAAGAAAAAATGAAAGAAGCATGTAGAAGGAAAAAAGAGATGGAAGCAGCCACAGAAAAAGATGCATGGATGGTGATTTCGAGGGGACCAGACATGTTTTATCCATGGGCAGCTGTCACATAATTTATCAAGGGAGCCCCTCCCGTAACATGTAGGCACTTTTCTAAAAAGCCACTCGAAGCGGCTGAAAAAGGCCTATAAACGCATCATACACAAAATGGGTCGAGTTGTAAACTTTTTTCAGCCGCATATTTATTGCACAGTGTACCTATAAAGTTGGCAATTTTGTGCGCAAAATGTATAGGAACGCGCTTTTTGCAATTATGCACATTTGCACCTCTTTAATTTCTTCAGTGATAATTTAATTAAAATTTGATTACTTAAATCGTAAATTACAGTAAGTGTTAGTGTTTACTCATCGAAATTGAACTTTTTCCTTCGGTACTATTTTCTGCTTTGGTATTAGAAACAAAATTGTAAAACTGTTAATCAAAATTATTTAAAATTAAAAAAAGACAAAATCGAATTTTCGGAAAGTTTGATGTAAAAAATCTAGCTGTAAAGGACGGAAAGAGGAACCCCGTAGGTACCAACATATAAGTTGTTTAAGTAAATAAGATATAATAGTCATAAAATTAATTGCTTGAGTGCGATAAATTAAATTTTATGCGTAGCTTGATCGTGTATTTATTGTCACTCATAATATGCATCATTATATCAGTAAATAAATCGAGCCCGGATATTACAATTGTTAGACATTCGATTCGGGTAAAGGTGGAAATTATTTTACAAAGATAAAAACATTAAACCGATAAATTTGGATCTAGTTTACCTTAAAAAAAAACAAGTCTGAACCAGTCAATAAACATATCAATGTTTGAAAATTTAGTAAAAAGCACAAACAAATTCAGAATTTCGCAAAAACTACAAACACATCCCTTTTATCGCTAATAATAAATCATTGCCTGTTTAGAAGGTCCGTTAGACTAATGTTAGCTAGGGTGAAAATAAACTGTATATCAGCAGAAGGCGAGAGGAAAAGCTGTTTGAAACGAGGGACTTCTCTTAATGAGACAACAAGATGGCTGTTTTAAGTGTGCAAGATTAGTCTTTACTAGCAACACATAAGATTGAAAGAAGAGGAGTGTGTGAGCTTTGTAAATGCTTGCATAGCATAAGCGGAATGAATATTTTTGAATAATTTACGAGTAGTGTGTGTACGGAGCAAAGGAGGATCTAAAGGCACCTATAACATATCCACACTTGGTTCTCTCAGTAGAATGATGGTTGTAACTTACGATAAACGTCGTTTTATGCTAGGAAATTATACACTTACTCTTGTATTAAACACTATGCGCGTTCGGATTTACATAATACGTGCTTATGGTTGTTAAAACTAATTGCGTTGCGTTTAAAACTCACACGTACTTTTTCATACTTTTTTCATTTTTGCCTTTCCGACTTTCAAAATGTTTACTTTATTATTATAAGGTTTGCAAGTTTTTTCTAGATGCTCTTTTTAGTTCGGTTCGACTTGGGTTTATTTCTATAAGCATGGAAACAAACATTATCTGTGAAATATTATGCACGCACTCTTCTTTATTGGCTGCAGATAGTTGCAAAACAATAAATAGGAATTAAAACATAATGTTGTTTTTTTCTTAATTTAATGTCAGCCTTGAAGAAGTACTATTTATTAATTTTTCAAAAATTCGTTAGATAAAGTTTAATAAAAGTAAACCGCTACTAACATAAACATTGTTTCCAGTAATTCTTCTGATCCAGTGTTCATTAACATTTGAATTAACTTTTTCCACATTAAAAAAATAGAAAACGAATTGCAGATTCTGGAAGTTATGACTAAGAAGTATAATTGACAAATACCTCTATCATAAAATTCTATACTAAATCATAAAAGACACAAAAACCTATATAGATTTTATAAATCAAACTTTAATTGATACATAAGAAGTAATAATTTGAAGAAATAATGTTGCCTTATAAGCAAACTGTTTATTAGCCACTAGAATTTTGATTATTCATCAAGGTTTACGCTTAGAATAGATTAAAAATGGAATGAAAAATTTGAAAATTGATTACATTTCTTCTGATTTCTTTAAGTTTCCGAGTCTTTGAGAAATAAAGCCATCATAAGGCTAATAAAAGTAAAGGTATGCTAAAATTATGACAATTCTGCAGGTGCCATTATTAATTCACTTTCAGGAAAAATTTGGGGCGGTCAAGTGGATATCATAAATAAACCACAAATATAAGAAAAAAAAAACAACCTATGCCTATACTAAAACGTCAATGTGAAAGAAAAGGATCAGATAACATAATATGAGCTTTCCAGAATTTATATATAAGTCTGATGAGGCACCCATCATACAAAAGTTCCATGCTGGACTATTCTCCGATAAAAATCTTTAATTTATGAAGCAGGTTTCCATTCCGCTCGTAGGAATTCCTGATAGGATTAATTTATATTCATGATACACTCCGGGCGCAGAGAAAAAAGAAATGAGGTCTCTCTCTACATCAGAAACGCCATTATATGCGGTCCCACCAAACCCAACGAACTTCGAAACGCTATACTTATGGGTGTTTATATATAAAAGTAATAAATAATCATGTGAAGGCGGAACAACTGACTGGACAGGTAGTTATTTCAGGTGATAGTTTTATATTCTGACATCTCTTGCCGTCTGAATAAGCTTGGTGTTTGATTTAAGCAACTTATTACTCGGAGGACGTGCAGCCATAAAATACAATCCCAGATTCTTCTTTTTGAATTCCTCGTATTTATTATTAACAAATAAAAAAAATGAAATGAAAAAAGTCTGGAGTTCTTACTTTTTTTTATGAAGTAAAATATCAGAAAATGTGAAGAGAAATTTGACTTTCAGCAAGAAAGAAAAGATGATTCACTTAAGTAAACGAAAGCATGAAATAAACTCTTATTAAAATTCATTGTAGAGAACATCCCCCATTTCAATTTCCGTCATTTAACTGATCAGAATTATCTAAGAGGGTTCTCCTTCACACGCAGCACATGTGTTTGTTGTTTGTGCTATAATTCATTAGGTAATGAAACGCGAGCGAGGGGGAGAACGAGAAAATACGACTTCTGAATGTAATGAATTCCGACGGATAGCACAGCCAGCCATCCAATGCAATGAAGTTGGCGATGATGGCGGCTCGCTTTCCAACCCCTCTGCGTCTGCACAACACATCCTTTCAATATCATCACGAGCAGCAACTGAGTTTGGAAAGGGAGCTAAGGGATGTTGTAAAAATGCGCCCTAGAAGGGTGGCAACACCCTCGTAAAATTTTAAAAGAAAAACGCATTTGCACTTAGAATATCAGTGGTTACCAAAATTTTCTGAACTCTAAGAGAGAAAAAAACACTTATTTTAGTCAAATTAAACCAATATGTTTTTTTTTATTTGGATGCAAGAGTAGATGTAAAAAAAGAACAAATGCGGTTGTAAAGCGGTAAAACTGTTAAAGGAGCTATTAAACAATAAATAAAACAGTGGAAGATAGTTAAATTGTGCTAAAATCCAAATTACAAATAAGCGACAATGAGCGTCGCCAAGTGATGCGCTCACAATATATATTGACAAACAGAAGAACGACCGCCGTTTTAAGGATCGTTTCGTGTGTGATGCGAACCATCATCATAAGTATTACTATTATTGCTATTATTTATACTATACGTCCGAATATACATTACCTATACGCGATGATATATGTGTATTAACGTTTGGAAGCAGCGTCACAATATGAGTGCAGTCATGAGTGTGGGTGATGCGTATAGAACAAACGTAGATCGCTGCATGCGCACACACATCGAAAAACTTTACTGCAGAATTCATAATCGACGGTAATTTATAACCTTTTTATTGTTGTTATAAAAATTAAGTACCCATGGCGCGCGCTTCGCTTTTTCCAAACAATACCCAAACGCTCTCTGTTCGGCCAACAAATTCGCACTTGCCATTTTCTAACTTATAAATATTTTTTTATGGAATTGCACATAAAATGAATACTAAGAAAGATATCCTACATGTTCGAGTTACTTTACGAAAACCAAAAAAGTTGTTAAGCGGAAATGATGTGCGATTTTCTAAAACCATCTTCGGAAGTAATTAAAAAAAAGTAATTCAATATTTTAGAAAAACTAAATATTTGCATTTTTTTGTGTGCAGCAAAAAGTGGTAATGTATGGACATTTTGCGCGGTTACGTATGAAAATATTTGATCCATTCGGCAACTGCATTAATAAAACTCCGTTATTGATCAATAAAGCAAACTTATACGCCATTAAAAGTTTTAAATGTTGGGCATAAAGCGAGATAAACTTGGGATTTGCATTTATATGCGATTTCGCTGCCGCTGTCGTGTGCGCTGTTATTGCATTTCGTTGTTATTATTATAAATATTCATATATAACTGCATACGAGCATTAACTTGCATTTAAAATGCATAAATTTTGATAAATAAATAACCTATATCCAGCCTTTACGTATATCAACTACACTATTTCAAAATTATTTTTGAAAAATTCTTGCACTTAATGAAATTTTCAAATAAAACAATTAAGTGAAAATAAAATTAGTAATAATTTCAAATAGAAATGGCAAAAAATACTAGTGATTGCAGTTTTCTTCAACGTTGAAAATGTTGGAAGAAAATAAGAGAACGGAGGAGCGTTCGAAAGAGTGAGCTATGCTATTATATGAGAAACAAGAAACACTTCCATTTGCTAGCACGCTTTACGACCCTTATTTATTTTTTCGGGGACCCCTATAGTCGAGGGAGTGTTTTCTAGCCGGATATCGTCTTTCCGTAGCTTTCTTTCTTAAAGCTCAAACTCGTAAAAAGCACAAATACAACGAAAATGCGATAACTTTGCTCAAAGTTTCCCTTGTCTGTTGTGCGCCTTCAATAAAAAGACGGTTCTTGTTTCCAGTCCCTTACATAAAGTGTACATAAATCAATACCAGAAACTTAA
>JASKGO010003187.1:0-55863 GCA_030556065.1 Holobus sp. GC000080 | reverse complement strand
TTAATACTGTTTAGTTTTTTCTCCCTCCTTTCTCTCTATATCTCTGTCTGTCGTTATTTTCGCTTTTTTAGCGCGTCCTGCCGGCAAAGCTCTGCAAAACAGAACCGTTTTTTAATTTTTTTATTTATCTGCTAAAACAGTCAGCCAGCCAGCCTTTAATATAATGTAGCAACCAATTTCTTAGGGCATGGGCGCCCCCCGCCACGTACTATCTATTTATTTACCAACCAAACTGCCCTGCCAACAAGCCCCCGAAAGCTATTTTAGAAAGCTCTTGTTGTAATGTTTTCTTATTTTAATTACTGTTATTGTTTATTTACCCGTG
Organism: Holobus sp. GC000080; assembly: GCA_030556065.1. Classification (NCBI taxonomy): domain Eukaryota; kingdom Metazoa; phylum Arthropoda; class Insecta; order Coleoptera; family Staphylinidae; genus Holobus; species Holobus sp. GC000080. The sequence goes on along the minus strand of JASKGO010003187.1, from coordinate 55,538 downwards.
TATACTATTGCCAATTAGCGCGCAGTATATACGGAAAGGCCGCCATTTAGCTGCTTCCCTCGAACTCTTTCTGTGTGTGTATTTCGTGTAATTTTTTTTTTTTTTTTTTGGGTAGTAGAACCCCCCCAATCACCGCCGCGGGCCATACGTTCTTCTAAGCGTCCATGTGCACGCCATTAACCCTTTTCTTCAAAGAACTGCCGCATCATAATCCCTCAAGAAAACCCGACCCTGATGAACACAACATTCTACTCGCATATGCACAACACACGTACTTACATTACTGCATATTAAATTAATCACATTTAATAATTAACGATTAAAAGTAGCACACACACGCACGCACGCACACACACACACACAGACACTTACTTGAATTTAGTGCAGAAGATGTAGTCAAGAGTTTCGAACGCACTTGGAAATCTTTGAAAACTAGTTCGCTGCAGTGCACTAGTTCCATTAATTACTCCACCCTCAAGTATTTGCTTACGACACGCAGAGCGCAGTGCATCATTTTCTACCGTTAGTATAGATCGTCGTGCACTTTTAATTAGTTTCATTAATCAACCGCCAGGCTGCCGTCATTAATGCGTCAATTCTCTTTTTGCTGCTCTCTTAACACGTTTGCACATACACAGTATACGGAGTATACAGTTATTTACACCCTTTATTTGTCGAAATACACAATTAACAAATTAGCTTAGCTGCCCCCGTCCCAAATTTTAAATTGGAAGACTTCAGAAACTCAAACCCAATACCGATCTTTTAATGTCCACATTTATCTCTGTTATTAATACTGTTTTATTCAATTGACTTTTAATGAATTATTATATATATTATGACGTGTTATAATATGGGCTTGTTTGCAGGAAGGTAAGAAATAATTTTTGTTTTTGATGAGAAAAGTGGATTCATTGCGTCTTGAATTGTGCGCGAAAATTGGTTGTTTGTATGTGATATTTTTTTACAATGTCGTTTTTCCAGGACAATTTCTAATTTATTTCTTTTTCTTTTTTTTTATATGTATACGATGAGTAATTTGTTGCGCGATCAGAAAGTTGTTAATCTGTGTTCTACATAAAAAAAAATAGTTACTATCGAAGCTGTAATTGAAGTTACTTTCTCTCCTCCTTCTTCAGTTTCCATCAAATGACATTTATAGCTGATTTTATCGGTGCCGAACAATATTTTCGATTTGTGTTATGGCTTTTGGTGTGATTATTCTCCATATTCATTGTATATATTTATATATTTCTGCAAAGAAGTGCATGCCCTTCTTGTCAATTGTATTTTTGATTTATATTTTTGTGTAAATAAGTGAATCGGTTTTGTTTCTTGATATTTTTATGATATTCTCGATTTCCTTTTTTGTGGGTGATGGGCGTTTTGTATACTTTTATACTTTTTTTTTGAATCGCTGATATTTTTAAAAAATAAAAAAATGAAATATTTGCTTTTTTTAGCTGTTCCAAAATTTTACATTCAATTTTTTCAATTTTGGAGCAGTTTGTCAATTTTTCTCAATTTTCCGAATTTTTCTCTTTTCATTAGTCAGATTTTTGGTTTTTGTTGTTATTAGTCTGAATTTTCACGCCTAGTTTACTTCGCCCTTTTTGTCGATGTTGAACTCTATCTTTCGATGTTAAAACGATATTGTTATTCTTGAGGATGATAGTAGTCTCAAGGAAAGAGTTGATCATTATGAATTAATTTAGTGCTGGTTTTGTTTTATTTATCCCGGATGCGCTTGGTCTTGCTGATTCTGCTGCGCTGTGCTACTAATAGCCCGCTGCGGTATCGCCCTTACTGGCGCCCCAAACTGCTGCAACCCTCGAGATAGGCAAGAAGAGGCCAAGAGAGCCTAGCACCGCCGACACAGATCTATTACTGGTACCGCCTGCTTTTGCATGTCACTTTATTTACTTTTTTTGTTTCTTTACATATATCTTCAGTTGATTTGTGTTCACTATACATGAACAATCGATTTTGATTTTTTTTTTGTGTTTGTTGTACATTTTTTGTTACTGTTTTTTTTTTATATTTTAATTTCATTTTTGTTATTATTGTCACGCTCCTTTGGGTTTTGCGTCAGGTAATTTTAGGCCGGACGCAAAGACCCACAGGCTGATGATTACTACTACTAACAGAATTAATTAATTATACGAGATTAGAGGCTATAATTGCTCGAGTCACAAGGTAGTGGTTTTGATTATATCTGGATATATATTATGAATTTCCTCGATGGAAGAATTTATACGCGCGCGCGGAAAAAAATCGTTTTTTATTGTATTTTGTAATTATTTTTAAAGCAAGTTTCTTTTGATGAGGTACCAGAGCTTCTGTTTTGTGATCGTGCTTTTGCGCTTTATACACACACACACACATACACACACTCATACATTTTCACTGTGAACTGTGAACTCTGCGCCAATTCTGCACAAAAACGACACACTAAACACGTTTATAGAACGAGGCGTTCATATGCGGGTTCGAATAATTAGCACAACACGTCGATTTAAGGCCTTTGTCATCACGGAGCCTCGATAAATGGGCTTTCAAGGGTTTATTTAGCTTACAAATGAATCGTTAACAAAAGGAAAAACAATAGTTTCGTTTTTTTAACAAATTTTCTTCTTATTTTCTTTTTTTTTTTTAATTGTGTGTATACATAAAATCAATATTATTATTTGCTTAAGGGTCATCGATTGTCAGTCAGTCAGTAGTCACACACTCAAATAAGTTGCAACAAAACTGCTACCTTTGAAGAGTTGTTAGCATGTTGTGAGAGGCTGATGGTATATGCTTCGACAGTTTCATATTATTTTTATTTTTTTGAAGGAATTGTTGCAGGAGAAAAAAATTGTTTCTTTTTTAATCTATATTCTTGGTCGGTATATCGTACTTTCCATTCGCGTCTATAATTTGTTTAATGAGAGCCGCTTCGAGTTCTTCATAGAAATTTTATGCAAATTGAGCTTTTCTGCTGCTTTTTAGCTGTTTAGCGACACTAACTATATTTGCCATACATTTGTGACGTTATTGAGCGAGCATATAAGTCGTCCTTTCAGTCAATTCATAAATGCATATCGCAATGCACATTATGCAGCGCTCACTAATGCCCACATAACTAGCCAATTAAATAAATTAAATGTTCTGCATGCTCATATTCAGCATTTATTTAAAGGTGCTTAATTAATTATACCTACTATGCAGCTTATATTATTACTATATATTCGAATAACATTCATCGAAATTTCGTTTTCACGAATTGGCTTTGTTCTTTTCTTATTTGTTTTTTGTTTTGTTTCGTTTTTGTTTTTTAGCAATCGATAATACATATATTTTTAATAGGTGTACATATAAAGTATATTTCCAGCTTAATTTTTATCTATACTCGCAACATTCTAGCAACTACAATTACAGCGATCTAATTGTTGAGTAATTAATTCACTTTCCGATTAGTTAATTCGATCGAAAAAATAAATAAATGATAATTTAATTAAAAAAATGAGTATCAGAATATATAATTTTGTTTTTTTATAAATTACACACTTAGAAGTACCTACATCTTTGTATCTGTTGTTTGTTATTTGCTTACTTAATATTTAATACTAATTAACAGAAAGTATCTTTACTAAAAAAAACCTTTTTTAATTGTTTGAATTTAAATTTTAATGATTCGTGTTTGTTATTACTTACTATACTATAAATTGATAACAGATAAAACTAATTAAAAGAGTTAATTGTTTTTACGTTTAGTTGATTACGTTTCGTTTCGATTGTTTTATTTGTCCGAAGGACATTTTTACTAATTAGCGTTTTTGTATTTTCGTTTTCAGATGGACATGAAATCTGTTGGATCCTATTATTATGATAATTTTGTAAGTATTGTGGCGGTGCAATTAACGCCAGCTTAATTGAATCATTGATAAATTAATTCGAAGAAATAACGAAGAATTAAAATGCCTATATAAAAGATCCATCTGTAAACGCACAATTTTGTAACCTTTTGAGTTTTATTTTTTGAGCTTTAGTTGCGCAACGAATCTAGCAAAAAAATATTAAAAAAAAATTAATTAAAAAAAATATGACCACAATGCTAAATAAAAGTCTATAAATGGTACTGTCGATTTTGCGTAGGCCTTCCCTGGAATGATGCCATTCAAGAGACCAGCGGCCGACAAGTCCGGAGTGCCCGTCTACCAACCGAACGCCACGACTTACCAGCAACTGATGCAACTGCAACAGCCTTTCGTGCCCGTCTCATGTGAGTACTCTGCATCCCCTAGCCAAGCTCCCGCGACATCCTGCGCCTCTCCGCCAGCCACCGCTAGCGAATCCCAAACATTAGCTGTAGCCTCCCAACAACAACAACAACAACAGCAACAGCAGCAGCAGCAGCAACAAACTGCCGCTGCCGTTGCCGCCGCCGCCGCCGCCGCCGCTGCTGCTGCTCAGCAACAGCAGCAGCAGCAATCGGTGCAGATCAGTAAAGAGAACGAAACCGCGCACAATGCGAGCGGCGTCGTTGGTGGAGCGGTGGTCTCCTCGACCACGGCCGCCACCAATGCCGCAGCTGCCGCTCTGGCCGCTTCTAATATGGCAGCGGCGGCCGCCGCCGCAGCCGCCGCTTCCGATCCCGCCGCCATAGCTAAGGAGGTCGCGCAGCAGAATTACGCGAAAGCCGTGAAACTGGCCCAGGTGGGCACCGCGTTAAACCCCATGAACTATACCGGCGTTGCCTTAAACAAACAGGCGGCCGTCAATTTGGCCGCGAGTTCCGCAGCCGCCGCCGCCGCTATGCCGCGCTACTCGCTGCCGCTGGCCGCCAATCCGACCGCTCTCGGTTTGGGCCTGCAAGCTCACCACCACCACCACCACCACCACAATCCGTATGCCGCGATGTCCCCCGCCAATCTTATGAACTTGGCCGCCGGCAGACCGCCGCCGACGGCGGCTCTCCTGCATCCGTATGCAGCGTACATGCGGCCGGGCGCTTATCCCGCCGTAACGGCCGCCAACCAGTTCTTGACCCAGGGTCTACTGTCGGCTCAGTATCCGGCCACGGTCGCCTCCACAACGATGACCAATGCCGCCGTGGTGTCCAATAACAGCATAACTGCCGCCGCGGCTCAGAATAACAACAACAATAACGTTGTGCTTCCTCCCTATAAGAAATTGAAGACAACGTAAATCTATTAAATAGAGAAAACTAAAAAATAACAAAAACAAAAACGAAATCGTGTAAAACGCGCGTGCATTTTTTTTTTTTTTTGGATTTTATTTCATTGACTACTTTTTTTTTCCTTCGTGTTTACTTACTTTAAGTTAGTTCTACGACTCTTTAATTATAAGTAATTAGAGCAACAAAGTTGCAAAGTTTTGTTACTTCGTTTTCGTGAGTTGTTTTTATATAAAAAAAAATAATTAAAAAAACGCTAAATTTGCATTACAAAAAAAAATCGTTTTTAAAGTTGTGTTTGATATAGTTTATTGTTAAAGTAAAGTAATGTTTGGTAATTTAATTCGTGTGATTTTTCGTTTAAATTTACTGTTTACTGCAAAAATATCGATGGGGTCTAGTCAGACAGAATTTTCAAAAAACTAAAAAATTATTTAATGCATGCGATCTCTTAAAAAGCACAAAGAATTCATTAAAACAAAGAAGAAAAACGGCCTGTCTTAAAAAATATTCAAAGAACTATATCTAAAAATTAGATAGAAAAATTTAATAAAGAAGTAAAATTAAAAAACAAAATGAAAAACTGATGAAAAGCGACCTCCTTAAAGGATATTATATTATAAACGCTAACAATGATAATATGCGAGTGCCTCGACTCTGTGATATCCTTGCACCTGCGCTATAAATAAATAATAATTAACCCTGCTGCACAACGCTAAAAATGCATTAGTCGCACCGACGCCAACCCCCGGCCGGAACAATCTGTCTCTTGATCGATAAAAATCCGTTCATCCAAAGTAAAAAAAAAAAAAAAAAAAATCGACCGGCGCCTGCACCCACTAACCTACCCCCGAACGAGACCTTGTAATTAAAAGTATCTATCGATTTGTGTGTCCACAATATCTCGCCACCACTTGTACCATATATAATTACTTAATTAATTAAATACAAGAAATTCTTCGACTATTATAATTCTGTACTAAGCTATATTTGCAGTAGTAATCATTCGGTAGGACTCTTTTTCTGTTGCTGTTGTTTCACTATAATTTTTTTCTAATTTCGTTGATTTCTCTGTAAAGCTGAATCATTGAAAAAAAAGTTACAGCTATTACTACTACCACACTACTGTATCTGTATCTTTTGTATGCTATAAGAAGCAGTAGTAGTATTTTGTTAAAGAAAACAAAGCAAAAAAAAGAGAAATAGAAAATGCTTTAATGCAAAAAGCGTGTGTGTGTCCCCCTTTTAATTATTATTTTGCGTTTAAATGGGCAATCATTTGTTTATATTATTAGTAGTACATTTTGCGAGATCCAGCGCGGAACGTTGTTCCTAAATATTTTGCATGGCAAAATCTTCTATCTATTTCGAGCCGAAAAAAATCACTTATTGTACTTTTTATTGTTCCGGCTTTGTTTCCTTTTTGAAAATGTTTGTTATAAACCATTTGACTCTTAGTTTTTTTTTTTTTTTTTATAAATTTTAAAGTTTTAATGCATGGTGTAGTAGATCATTTATTTTGGAGTATTATTACATTTTCAAAAAAATAACCGTATGTAATTTTGTTGTTGTTTAAGATTAAGTAAGTGCCATTACGTTTTTTCTCCTTTTTGAAAAGCAAAAAAAAAAACAGAAATGGAAAGAAATGCTAAAGTTGTTGTTTGTAGGCTACTTATAACCACTGAACTTTTGTCATCATATAATTTTGTAGTTGTTTTGTGTAACTGACCCAAAAAGATTCGCGATCCGCGCGCACTTTTACTAATAATATAATTTGTCAAGCAATATCCGATGAACGACTTATCCAATTTGCCAATAACACCCACCACTCACCACACTGACTTGCTATGAGACCCCTTTACACCAGATTCATTAACTGCTTCAATTTATTATATTTTTAAGGTATATTTTTAATAACATTTAACTCTTGTTTTTTATTTATGTTAATTTTTCCACCCAAACAAAATTTTTAACAGATTTTTGTGTCTCTTTTTTATATTTGTAATAATTTTATTTATTACAATATGAATTGCGAACCATTGAGATATGTTATACGAAGAATGTGCAAATATGTTTGATGCCCTCTTGTGTTTTTTGGTTTTTGGTTGTTGGTAGTCGGATATTGCTTCCTCTTGTTTCATTTTAAGCGAGAACACGCTAAGTGCATGCATGTATGCAGTCTCTTGTATTAATAATGTTTATCATAGAGAAGCTTTTCACATTATTTATTTTTAATATGATTATATTAAATAATATATTGAAGAAGTAAGTTGCAAGCAATTGAGGAGATATCAATTTTCCTCCACAGCCTATCTATCTCTGCCTCTATCTCTACTCACTACTAAATTCAATACTTTTTGAATTAAAAAAACGGGAAAATTTTGCAAACATTTTAAGTAATTCAAAGTTGCTGCATGCTTTCACTGTTTTTTATCAATTTTTAATTATTTATATTACAAATATTTATCGAGCCGAGGGTATTTGCTATTCTTTTTGGGTTGGGCGTGTTTGTGTCGTTGTGTTTTAAGGCTATTTTACTCTGTGTCTCTAAAGCAGCGCATAGTTTAACTTTAAAGAGAAAAAAATTTAAAACCGAAAAAAAAAAACACTATTAGTGCGTAGCTTATTATACGTACCCATTAATCTTAATTGTACTATTGTAGAAATTACCAGTAAGCTAAATAGGGCGACTCTTAGCAGTCCCAAATTGAAGTATATTGGAGTTCGATTAGCGAGAGATGTGAAATTTCTTTACGAAATTTGCACGGAACTGAAAGAACTGGTTTCTTTTGCGAAACAATTAGATTGTGCGTTTAAATCAGAGTTACTATTAGCTGGTTAGTTAGTTAGTTAGGTTTTACTTTTTAATTTTTAGTTTTTGCTGTAGTAATTTGTTTGTTGAAAACTGAGTAATTCGTACTCTTTTAATTAGTTAGTTAGTTTTTAGTTAGGAGTTTTCGATAGCAATCGAATTGAAATAAAAAGCAAATTTTTTCTTCAAATTATTATTTTATTTTTTTCTTAAATTCGTGTCATTTTTTTATTGCCCAAAATTGGCTTGCAATTTCTTATCGTCTTCCTACTTTTTAATTAATTAGTTAAAATTATTAAATTAAAAAAAAAACCTTCAAAATTTTTATCTTTTATGAGTACCGAAATAATTTGCAACGTACAACATGTGTCTTAATTACCTATACTGATTAACGATTAAATTATAAAGTTTATCTATAATGGAAAATTAATTAATTAATAAATAATAATAATAGAGACTTTTGTAGAGTGCCGTGAATATTGTTTGATTTACACACAAAAGACAAAAAAGTTTTCTCTCGCAATAAATAAAATACACGATAAAAAATTTAATGCCGATGGAAGAAAACAAAGAATTGATAAGAAGTAACTACTATGAAACAGATATGAACTATAACAAACTTATATATATTTGAAATATATAAAAATTTGTGATGCATGTATAGAATATATAAAAAACTATATACAATTTATTACATTTATTGATAAATAATATTATAATATGCTATATATTATTATTATTACTATTATTATAATAACACAATAATTATAATACTATTAATTGATTATTTTATAAGTATTGAACTATATATTCGTATATACATATATATAATATCTATATATAATACATATATTAACGTATATAGTGTTTGTTTGTATCGTTGTTTAATTTGCGCCTCCTCTCTCTCTATTTCTCTCTATTATTCTTTCTCTTCATTATATTTTTCTAATTCTTTCTATAGCCGAAAACTTTGGTTTTAGTTAGACATTCATCTCGTATCTATAAACTACTGTTTGTGTGTTTGTTTTTCAGTAGAAATTCGACGAAGCTTTTTAGAAATAAATATATTGTTGAGGGCGCGTAATCAGCTGATTGTTTTATTTTTGTTTTATTTTTTGAAAATTAAAATCTATCAAACACTATTACGTTATGCTTCTTGGGTAATGTGTATCTTACAGCTGATAACGCACTGATGTATCCCTGGTTTCCCTTATTTTATCCCTTTTTCTGTATTTGGAAAAATAACTACGCTTTTTTGGAAACGTCCGGCGAAGACTTTTACAGCATGATTTGCAATTACTTTTAGTTTGTTTTTTTGTTTGTTTTTTTTTTGAAAAAAAAAAAAGAAAAACTGCTTTATATTTGTTTCCCTTTTAGCAAAGCTTTTACTCCCTTTTAGGATATTCCGATGGTTATGGTTTAGATTACAGTTATTTAAGCTTTATTTAATTTTTTAATTAATGAAAAATTTACAGCACTAACTGACTATGAAAAAATAAAAAATAAACCGTACACAAGTAGAGCTTTTACATTTATCTCTCTATGAACCATAAATATTCTTTCATTAAGGCCACCAAAAGCTTTTCTCTTGTTCTGGTGTATGTTTGTCTTTAGCTACTACCATGTACCGGTCTCTACCACATAGTGAGGAAAGTTGTGTTTGAAGAAGGGGTTTTTGAAAATAGTATGCAAGAGCATCGAAAAGAAGTTTGAAAAAAAAAAAACAGTGCAAGACACACTTCAAGAGCTTTCGTCATTAACGTTGTTGTTGGTTATCTTATGGTTTTTTCATTTGCGGGTCGTAGTTTTATTCGCTGAGAATCTTTAACTGTATCTCTGATAGTAAAACTTTTCTTGTTTGTCGCCACTTTTAAGCAGCTTTTTTCTTTCTTCATTAGAAAGATTGCTTAATTTTTTTATAACTAATCTTTACATCTTTCAGAGAGTTGTTTTTTAATACTTTTTTATTTCTTTTAAATATATATTTTTATTTAATTTTGCCGCCTACATTTTTCATTTATCCATAATGCCGCTCTTTCTATTTTGCAGCACCTCGTTTTCGTTTTTAATTAATTTTTTTTTTGCGTTTATTTAAACAATTTTTTTTTATTATTATTAATCATTTATATGCTTTTATTTCTAGATAATTTTAACACGAGCTTATACTGTACCATCCGAACAGCAGTAGCGCAATAATTGTTAATTTGCCTCTTTTGTCCCGTTGGATAACGGAGGATAATCGTATTAATTATATTCGTTGATGTTTTAGGATGCTTTATACTTAAACGACTTTATTTAGCAAGCAGTTAAACAATTAGCCAAATGCACTTTTCTATTTTTTTTTTTATATTTAAATTTCCTTATTGTAAATCTAATAATTTAAAAATATTTTTTATTTTTTGCGCTAATTTTTTTTATGTTGATTAATTGATTTACTAAATTTATTGTTTCGTCTGTTCTGTTTCATGCAACCGACTAAAATGTCTTTATTTGTGGAAACAAAAACAAAAACATTCAATTCAACCACCTTCCTCTATTGTTTTTTTTTTTTACTTCTGATTGTGGAACATGATTTTTCTGAACATTATTTAATTTTCGTGTCACTGGTGATAATTATTTGACTGCTCTCTATATATTTTGGCACAACTTAATTGTGCGCCGAAATTTGTGGTTTTGGGTATACCCACCGGCACCCTCTTCACTTATGTTACTCTACTTTAATTTTTTTGTACACTTTTCCAATGCTATTTTTTGTTTATTAAACCGAAACAAAAAAAAATCCGCAATAATTGTTACATTTATAAATACTTACACATTTTTGCAATCACTTCTAACTCTTTGCCTATCGATTTTATTGCTGTTTATCATTACAATTTTCATTACAAAAATTCACATAATTTGCTATAAAAATTAATTTAAAAAAAAAAACATTAAACAAACGATAAATATGAAACTTTTTTTTGTGGTGTACGGTGGGTTCGTAATATATTTGCTGTAACGTTATCGTAACGCTGATTTGGCTGCGATGACTTTGGCTTGCTGCACTGCTGGTTTCTGCATGTCGCCGGCCCTAGACAATGGTGAGCCTGTGCCCCAAAACGCCCCTTTTGTGATCTACACTGACGAACATGGACAGGTATTCACTTTAATTTAATTTACCTGTAAACTGTACTCGATTAACTTACAATCACGAATTGTTTTGCTAGAAGTTGTGTGTTTTTTTCCCATTTGAAAAGCAAACGCAATTTAGCGCTCGCTGTGTGAGCTCTCTCCAAAGAAATATTAAGAAAAGGTACAGATTACATGTAGAATTAAAAACCCTAAAGAAAGCAATGCACAATATTACCTAAAAAAAAAAAATAATATAAAACCACTTAAAAAAAGCTATTGGTTTTGGTGAATTAGCAGCAAATGCCTCTTTGGTCGCTTAATTTTCGATACTAAATCGACAATCGCATTAATTCCCATCGCATTTTAATCGATGTGCAATCTCGATATTGTGCACTGTTCGCTTGAAGAGTAAAACAACACCACTGTATTTTTTAATAATTTTTTTTTTGTTTGATATTTTTTCAGTTTTTACTTTACCTATTTGTTGTTGTTTGAAACAGTTACATTACACTTGATTTGTTGTATTTAGTAAAATTATTTGCATTTTTTTGTTGTTGTGGTTTTGCAAGCAAATTGTGAGCTTTCCAGCTTTCTGGCTACCATTAGCCCATTAGCCCATTAGCTTCACAATGTGTTTGCAACGATTATTCTAAGTAAATTTGAATTTCTTTTTTTGTTCGTTTAAAAAAAAAGAAGCCTAAATGATTAATCGCAAATGCAACAAGTAGTAAAGTAATACTTCCGCTTTAAATAAAACATCCAATTTGCGCGCTAACGATAATTAATTAAGCAATTAAAACAATTTAATGTTTTGCTACTACTAATTAATTCAATACATGGTGTGTACAGATATTTGCTATATGAAATTTTGAATTGTTGATTGTCGGATTTTGTGTGTGCGTGTTTGTTTTGCCACTAATTTCGGTAGTTTTAACGATGACATTTTGATTTTCGTTGCTTAATTACTTATCGCACTGAATTCTTTCAAGCATTCTGCATTTTATTCCTATTAATTATTACATATTTAAGAAATAGACACTTCTTTTTTCAATGCAATATTCCGAGAGCTTTCTTTTTATTATTTTTTTATTATTTTTGGTTTACGGTCTAAATTTTTCTCCATATTTGATGTGTTTTACAAAAACTGCTTTTGCATACATTTTTTTTTTTTAATTTTGTTTTTTGTGAAAACCTATTAAATGTATTTATTCTCTATTTAGATGCAGAATAATTGTTAGAATAACGCTTCATTTGAAAAGTGGTTTTACGTCGTGTAATATCATTTTACTTGTTTACTGCAAAAACAATTAGTTTCCTTTGAGCATGCCATTGCTGACAGACATTAAAATTGTTTCTAATTTTATACTGTGATTGTTTGAAACTTTATTACATACTCAAATTAGTGCTTTTTAACTATATTTATTAATAATAAATAATAATAATGGCGCCTAATAATTAGTGATATAATAATATTGAATTTTTTCCAGTGATTAATTTTTATCTTTTTTTTTTGTTTGTTGGTTTTTCTTTTATAATTGATATAAATATTAAATACCATTTTACATGAGCGTTTTTGATTCGCGAACACTGTCTGTCACTACCAACTCTAGGTTTTAATAATTAAGTGTAGTTAATTTTACCATTAATTAATCGTATTTTTTCTCCATCTCTTTATATTTATAATATCGTTGATAAAACTGATATGGGCAGTCATTTTCTGGTACTTATATTAAGTGTTTTGTGTTACAGTTACTGGACACCCTCCCGGTGTGCCAAGATTTTAATCGTGGCCTATGTAATCGACCGACCTGCAAATTTGTGCACCTTCAGGAAGGTACTGTTTCTTTTTATTTCATTTTTTTTATTGTTTCTTTTTCTGCGTAAATTTAATGTTTATTTTTATGTATGATTTGCAATTTTTATGATATTTTATATAACTTTCTTATTGGGTTAAAATTTATTTACTTTTTGCAATGAATATTTTGTTTCTTAGGACTTTTTTTTCTAATTCTTGATTGATTGGAAAACTTCAAAGTTTTCTTTTAGAGTGCGCCTTTTGCTTTCTTTTGTTTCTTTCTTAAAATGTTTCATGGACTACAATAAAATTATAACTTTTTTTTTTTTAGTAAATTTAAAGTTTATTTTCAAGTCAAATTTATATATTTTTTTGATATGATAAATTTCTAATTGAGCTGTTCATTAAATCTTAATTTTAATTTATTTTTCGCTGGATTTTATTCCTTGAGACTTCTTTTTCATTGATCATATAAAGAAAAGATTAAGAAATGAGTCTAATTTATGAAACTTTTAAGTTTTCATTTAGATATTTTAATTGATATGATTTTCTGATTGGTTTTTTAAATTAAAAAGTTCTTTTTGGATTGAGTCTTTAGATATCTTGTTTCATTCTTGAAATGTTTCTTTAACTATTACAATAAAAACCGTTTTTTTTAGTATAATTGAAAGTTTATTTTCTAGTCCAATTTAGAATTTTGTCAGATTTGGTAAATTTCGAATTGATTTGTTCCCTGGAATGAACTTTTGAATTAAATTTTTGTTTTATTTTATTCTATGGGACTCTTTTTTGGTAATTAAGAAATGAGTAAAAAATTTGTCCACTTTATGAAAGTTTAATTTGTTTTTTCATTATTTTATTTTAATTTTATTGATTCGATTTAAATTTCGGCTTAAAAATTGAAAACTTTTCTATTTTCGTAATGAGCCTTTATTTTTTCTTGGTTTCTTGGCTTCGCTTTAAAGAAAGCACACCAAAAAAAAATAATAAAAAGTAAGTGGAATTTGCAAAATCTTTGTAGGAGATGGGGTGGAAGTGGTTGAGCAACGTGTGGCGGTGTGTCGCGACGCAGCTAAAGGGCAGTGTTCGCGCCCCGTCTGTAAATACTACCACATCCCCATCGCACTGCCGCCGGCCCCAGTCATGGCCGCCCTCGCCTCCTACCTGCAACCGCACTAGCAACAACGACAAACAACCGAACCGTTTTATTATTAATTATTATTATTATTATACACTTATATATAAATATATATATATATATATATATATACATATAACATACCTAATGAATTAATTATTAACATTATTATAATGAATCATTTATATACATAAAAACAAAATATAAATATATATAGATATATATTGTGAAAAACTAAGTAAAGCAAAAAAAAAAATTATTAACGATAAGAGAGACGCAAACAGAACAAACAAACAAACAAAAACAAAAACAAAAAAAAAACAAACGATTTAAGGAATCTAGTTGACTATAAATAATAATAATATTAAACAAACAAAAATATATATATATATTATACATAATAATTAATAATAATATATTAATTACACTAATTGAATATGGTCTAATTTATTATTATTATTATTAATGAATATAAAGAATAAAATGGCAAAGTCTAAAGCCATCTTCCTCCCTTTACAAGAAGAACACACACACACACACACACACTCACACACAAACACACACAGAAAAAGAAGTAAGCGTAATTTAATTGGAAATTACGATTTAATAATTAAAAAATTTAAAACACTCACACACACTAATAACCATCTATATTATATGTATAAAGATATGTAATCATTCGAGTGATATGTATTTTATATATATAATAGTAAGAATTATGAATATGATGATGAATATTATTAATTAGTATGAATAATTGATAGGTAGTTTTTATTATTAATAATAATAATTATTATTATATCTGAAACTATTACGATTTCTTAAGGATAATTTTTTTGTGCGGTCATTTAATGACGAAAAATTTTAAAGTAATTAAAAAAAGTTTGTGTTATATATAAATTATATATTTATACAATGTAAAATTATTAATTAATCGATTAATTACGATGATATGTGAAGGTAAAACATAAAACACAACAAAAGTTATTTAGGATTTCTTTCGATAACGATGATAATTATGATAATGATATATGATTATGATGATGATAACGATGATGATGACACAATAAAACTATTAAATTAAAAACACTTTATAGATATTGATTAATGACAATGATACTAGTGAATATGATACTACTAGTGAAATGAAATCATAAGAAACAAACGAAAAACGAAAAAAACAGTAATTAGCAGACAAATCCAAGAGTCGAATATGAGTGATGATGAGTTTAATTAGAGGTAATAATCTAATTGATAAATATTAGCGTGTTCGTTCATTTGTACTGCATATAAACTAGACGCAACAAAAAGAAGTAAATTGTTATTAATTATTATTATATTGAGAGTGACGAGAATTTGTTGTTAAATGATATTAAAATGATGCAAAACAAAAGCAAAAAAAACCTAACGAAAACCGTTGGACGTGTGAATTTTTCAATTAATTTTTTTTAACATTCTTTTTCCATTTCTATTATTAAATATTAATTAATTAATTAATTAATTAAACAAAAAAAACACATCACTTATTATGCGATAGAAAATGTAACATATGTATGAATTAACAAGAATGATTGTAATGTTAAAAATTAAATTATATATATTTAATAATAATAATATTATATATATTTACAAAAATGTGAAAACGGTAAATACAATAATAATGACATGAAAAAAACTTGATGAAACAGCCTATTTTTTTTTTTGAATTTTTTTGTAATTATTGCAATTTTTTTAAAGTTAATTTCTTGTGAATAATGTACTACTGCATTTTTTTTATATAATTCATACGGTTTTTTTTTTCATGTAACTTGTAAAAAAAATGGTTAAACACAAACAGAATCATTTCGTTTCAATATTTATTTATTTATTATTCAATAATAATAAAGCCGAAAAGAATGAGAAATATTTTTTGTATGTATAAATTTAAAAATTAATAGTAATAAAATTATTCTTATTGTCATCGTCTCTAATATTATAAATATTATATATTATTAATAATATACTGTAGTTATAAATAAGGTTAATTAATTAACAACATATTTTGTAATAATAATCGCCCTATTATAATGATACACTAACAAAGAAAAATTATGATAAATCAGGGCTCTACACTCAGAGCCATCCCCCAAAAACGATGAAAATGATAACAATAATGAAAACAATGAACTTTAAATATCGTTTTATTTTTTATTTTATTTTTTACATTTAAAATATACACAATTATTAATTTTATTTTTCAATTTATATTTCAATATTTATTAAATTTGCAAAAAAAAATCGATGCCAGTAATTTGATTATTTGTGAGATGAAAGGAAAAAAAATTGAATTTCGCCAAGAAGAAGAAAAGGAAACGTTGTTATTAGAAAATAGTTTATTAGTGAAAAGTGTTTGTTTATTAATTATTATTATTATCACTATTATTGTGGAAAGTTTTCCGTTTCGACAATTTTTTTATTATTATCTTTTTGGATGCATTTTTGACTAATGATTATTACTTTTTGTGATCACCATTTTGTTATTATTAATTGTAATTAATGAATATTCAAGTTATGTGTTGATGCTGTGATGTTAATATTCAATTCTTTTTGTTTTTTCTTTTGTCACTCTGTTTCTCGTGTGTTATATATGAATATTGATTGGAAAAATCACCAATTTGTTTATTAATTATTATTATTATATTATTGAAAGTGCGTAACGGTATGTTATTATTATAGTTTACTGTAATTAGCAATGAGAACAAACACGATTACAAATCGAATAATTTTTTTACGTGAAATTATAATTAAATATGATACACTAATAATAAAGTATGAATTACAAAATTTGTGTCTTCTTTTTTTTTTTTTGGTTTTATTTCATGTTTTTTGTGTTTTCTAAATTTTGTGTTATAATTAAATTTACACTGTTGGGAATCGTAATTGCAATTGCAACAAATAAAATTGAAATTCACCAATAATTATAATTGGTAATTATTTCCTCGAAATCGAAATTTACTAGTCAGCATTTCTTAATTAAGCAAAAGGAAACCAAAATCCGTCTCGATGCAAAATCTTCAAAATAGTAAAGGCAAAGCAAAACAAAAACATAAAAAAGGAAAAACCAATGAGAAAACAAAAGAGGGATTTTCGATGATAATTCTAATGGGGCTCTGGATGTGATAATTACATATATATTATATACATATTATATTTATATAATTAATTATATTTAGGTATTATACAGTTAATAATGATAAGTACATTACAAAATATTTATAATAAAAGAAAACGAGGAAAAGTGTTATCATTGTAAAAATAGAGACACGTTCGAGGTGTAGAGAGGGAATTGCATTAAACTCTAAGCAAACAAATCAACTTAAAACAATAAAGTGTGTAACATTTTTAGGAATACAGATGATTTAATTTTGTGACGAACAACAACAAATTAATGATGTAAATAATAATAAGTACATAGTAGGAAAACTATCACTATTATTACTATTATTATTATTATTGTGGTAATGAAGTGAAGAGAACTCGCATTATATATTACTATTATTATTATTATTATTATTTGAATAAAACAAAGAGTAATCATAAAGAGAAACGACCCTTTTGTTGTGGTGGACGTACGCATTGTACAATTCTTATAATTAATTTTCTCTAGACTTTGTTTGTAATTTACTGTTTTCCATTTTTCACCGATAAAAAATTAACTAATTACCTATACATTTTATAAGTAATAATAATAATGTATTGATAATAGTACTAACAAATGATGTAAATGAGTGCAACAATAAGTGTTACGTTAACGATTGTTTCAATTCCAAGTTACATTAAATAATTAGTTTACAATTACGATATATTGTAAGTCGTTCAGGTCTTTCCCCCTTTTTAATGATAATAAATAATACTAATAATGTGAATACAATTAAATATGATATATTGACGAGCAAAATAAATTAAAACAATTATTTGAAAACTTTTATTTCTCTTTTAGTTAGGTAACTGCTGGTTTTTATTTATTGCTTTTGTTTTTCAGTATTTATTGCCTATTTCCAATTGTTTATTTAGAGATATTTCATTTGGTAAAAGGTAAGAAAAAATAAAAATTAATATTATTAATTAATAAAATACTTTTATTTCTATTTAAGTTATTTGTTTTTTATTTATTGCTTTTGTTTTCGGATTTTATTATTTATTTCCAATTATTTATTTAGATATTTTCTATGTTAAAAGGCAATAATGAAATTAAAATTAATGTTATTAATTTATAAAAAGAAAATTGTTTCCTTTTTTCAATGCTTTATCTAGGATCTAGGTGGTAGGGTCAATGTGCTTCATTTGTTTTGATATTATTATAGGGGTTGACTCATCCCGCTTACTGAGTAACTGTAACGCAGCTCAGTACCGCGCGCGACGCCGTAGTGTTAACACATGCTCTCCTTTTTAGTGTATTTTTTCCTGGAATTACTAGGATTAATTACCCTGGAACGTCATAAGGATAACTCTTTGCTGTAAAGGTAGGATTTAACTTTTATGTTTTGATTATCTTTTTGCTATTAATAATTTGATGATGATTTTTGCTGGAAAATGAAGTTAAAATACGAATATTTAAGCAAAAATTGGTCGACTTGTAGAAGATGACATTTCCGAAACAATGGCGATTTTTTTTAACTTATAGCGCTTCCGGTTTAACCGGAAATGTCCACTATTTTTGATTTTGAAATAGTAGTTACCTAATTTTTTCACTTTTTTTTGTGCTAGGGACAATTCTAAGTTGAAAAATATTATATTTTGTTTTCTTTTAATGTTTAATACTGAAAAAAGATATTTATTAATAAACAAACGTTCTAATTTATTTTATTGTAAATTGCACACAAATTATAAAAATTGTGAAGTCACTACAAAAGGACTCTCAATGAATGAATATACCATAAAGTGGTATGAAAACAAATGTTTTTTCTTTTGTAACACAATACGAAAACATTATTTTATAGTATATACATAATACATAAAACAAAGGCATAATTTATCCGAAATGTATTTTATAATAAAAAAAAGTCTTTCATTTGATCACCACGCAGCGGAGAACTAAATTGTGCGCTTATTTCCTAACTGAGAATCCGTCCCCGGTGGGATCCAGGATCCAGGGGTAATTGTTGGGGCATTCCATGCAAGTGAAGAGTCGCAATGTCTCGCCGGGCAATTCTCTGGTGTTGAGGGCACAAGCATTGGGCAGGGAACAGAAGGGTTGTCCTTTGACGTCGCATTTTTCCTTCCATTCTTGGAAATCCCTAAGTCCGTTCAACTCGGTCGGGTTCTGCATCCATTGAATTACTTGCAAATTGGTCACGAAGTAAACATCGTTACGGCCCAACATTTCCTCAATGAATTTAATCAGTTCTTCTCTGAACTCCTTCTTGCTCTTCAACCACGAAGCGTGGAAGTTCAAGCCCAATGGGGCGCGGTTGCTGTTGAAATGGCGATTGAAGTTGTGACGCAACAGTCTTCCGAATTGTTCTCCGCTTTGAATGTTCGAACAGGAATCCACCATGTGACAACCGGGTAGAGATTCATCGAAAGTTGGGTCGTCACGTCTGTCCAATTCGTTCATTACCATTTCCCAAACTGGATGGCTACGGCTGGGGCAATTGTGGGCATTTCCGTTGCATTTGTGTGGCATTCTGAAGTACAAGGTATAGGGCCAAATTGGTACGCGGCCCAAAGATGCAGTGATCGAAGCGTCGTAAACGAAGAATTGGTCGCTCATCATTTCGAATTGTTTGTTGCCCCCGACGCGCAAATAAGGGGCGCGGACTCCGATGATGGAACCATCGGTAATGTTGGCGAAACGTTCGACGATCAAACGGGCCCCGGCCATTTCGGCGAGCCAGTCATCGTAGGTTCCTTGTGTCCAGTAGATGGGGTCATCTTTATGGGTCAGCGAAAATACAGCGATTTCGTGTCCTCGGCGGTGCAAGTCTTGTACAGCCGAATAATTGGTGTATTTGTGGGAAACAAAGAATGTGCCTCTGATTTGGCAACCATTAGGATTGGCCCTGGCGCCATTGAAGATGTCTTCGTACAAGTCGATGTTGTCGACATTTACGGCACCGTTAAAGCTTAAGGTTATCATTTGAGGGACGTTTGCTGGTTCCAATTGGCCAGGGATTCTTGTTCCGTCAGCAGAGCAGAAGCAATCGGGTAAAACGCATTGCGTTGGGTCGCAATCGGGTGCCCTATTGGGATCGGTTTCAACAGCTGCAAAAGTAAATAAATTTTATTGAAATAATTGAAATTTTGAAGTTTTGAAAGGGTGGAAAACTTACTGCAAGAGTTTTCATCGGATTCATCTTTGCAGTCGGGTTTTCCATTGCAGAAGAGATCTTTTTCGATGCACTCGCCGTTCCCGCAGGAGAGTTTTCCTTCGGCGCAGATTGGCTCGTCGGTCTTTAAGATGGGAAGAATTTTTCTGGGTTCTAAACTCATTAAAATAATTAGTCGATTTGTAAACAAAATTATCTTTTCAGTGATATGTACAATGAAATTAACGTTCTTTGTTGTCTTTTCCCATGTTTTTTTGTTTGTTTATTTCTTGTGGAATTGGCTTTTATTTTCGATTCCTTTGTCTTCCCTTGTTTTTTCTTTTATTTATATATTATAGGAAAGTAAATTATATAAAGAATATACAATTAATAACACCTTCATTAATTATAAAAGGATGCAAAAACAGTCGACAGTTGAATTAGTGACAAATGTATTTTTTAGAATAGATAGAAACTGTATCTATTTTGAAAAAAGTAAAAAAGTTTTTATCACAAAATCAATGCAAACATGATGAAAAGATACACAAAGAGTTGCGGACATTATTCACTAATAACCAATCACCGAGCATCGTTAATGAAGCCTATAAAAGAATTGGATAATCAGGCTAAGTGGTAAAGGTTTAGCTCATCATTAAAAAAAACAAAAACAACTTTTTCCAAGAACCGCTTTTAGAGTTAGTTAGTGTTTATTGGTCGTTGGTTAGTGACGGGCAATCTACTTTCTACTTTATGGTATTTGAATTGTTCTTGTTATAAATAAACAAATAAATAAATAAGAAAGCAGAATTGTCCTGAAATGGTCAAAACAAAATAATTTCGTCGCGCCCCGAAACCTCGAACCCAGCAGCACACCTTGTTCTTTGCTATTATTGTGCGACTTACTCTCAAGTTTGTCACAGTTTGTGACTTTACCCTTCCAGTCGCAAGTCTGTTTATCGATGTCAAAAGCCAATCCACTGGGACAAGTGATTTGCTTAAGGCCCGATTTTGTACACCTTTATGAACGGAACAAAGAGAACAAACTTAATTTCAAAATATATCTAGCAAGAAATACTGCGGATATCTAATAGAAAAAAAGAAGTTTTTTGGTTACATTGGTTTCATTTTTGTTAATAGTTTTGAGTTTTAATAGTGTAAAATGAAACTATTAATTAGATATCAGGCACTATTCCTTCTGTTCATGTTAAAAGCCACTTACTTTCTAAAACATTGCAATTTTTAACGTTTGTCTTCCAGTCGCACGTTTGGCGGTCAATGTCGAAAGCCAAACCTGCTGGACAGCGAACGGAAGCTAATCGCGTCGCACCTAGTCTTTCCGAACTTCTATCGCACCTAATTATTTCACATTGCAAACAATTAAAATAGTCCCCTGGTTGAAGTGTTAATTCAAAAGGAGCCGACTAAATTAATCGATTGATTTGAAGAAGGAGAAAAGTTTTAGTTTGTTTTTTGATCGACTTTACCTGACTACGTCTCTGCAGTCGCCTTCGGTGGACAATCTAAAGTATTCATCGGCGGGCCTGTTCTCGCAGAGCTCTTCTGCAGTGGGATCGCCTTCGACGCTATCATCGTCCTGTGCGAACGCTGCCAAACACAGAGAGAAAAAAACCGAAATCATTAACCGGTTGTAGTAATTTAAGAAGCGCTTTTTTTCACAATGTAGGTCAATCGAAAGTAAACGGACAATATATCAGAGAGCTGCAAGTTTCTAGTATCCATAAATAATAATAATAACTAAGTAAAAGTTCTGTATGCCCGCGGCGTTAATCATTATTTATGCAAAGATAGCAGCAGTTCCTTATTGCTTTGAACTTTTTTATTTTTTGTTTTGATGAGGAGGAACTTTGTTGTTAACCTTGGATAAATTCAAGAAATGGAAAGCTGCCTTATCTGAATTGTTCGTTGAGTAATAACTAAGTGTCTAATTACTTACCGATTCCTAGTAATAAGAGCGAACAAAAACACAACCCGAGTGTTCGACTTTTGCTGATTTTTATAAAGGCCATGCTGATTCTTTGACCACTAGCCAAGAAGTGGCGGCCGGCTCTCTTTATATTTATACCAAGGAGGAATTTCTTGAGCGCGCCTGCGCCACTACTTTAAAACTCTTGCAGTGTTTCCCGAACCGTGGATACTTTCACCTGGCTTGCCAACAAGTGGACGAACTCCTCGGCGACGGTCTTCGCGGTACTGACCGCCTCTCCCAATAGGTGACTCTACTTATATTGTTCTTTTATAAGAAATTAACAACAAAAACCATAAGCTTGGTAAGCTTTTTGTTCTGTTGCGTGCATTATCCCATAGCATTTCGCACTTTGAGGACGCATTTAATGGCAGCCATCGCACTGCTAATTATGCGCGGAATATCTTAACGACGACAAACATGGCTTTTTCATCGATGCAGCATTATACCTGCGAGCGCGCAAGAAATGACTTGAAGCCTTCCTTCCTTGACATTTCTTGCTTCGAAGACTTTCTATAATGTTAAACTGTTTTATCTTGAATACGCTTAACACACAAACGGTTAGAAAAAAGTGCGAAAACAAGGGCACTAACATTTTCATTGCAAATTATTCGAAACTGGAGAATAAGGTGGCATTATTCGCAATTGTAACTTTTAGTTTCTCTTTGGCAAATTAAGGTAAAGTGATTAACTAGCCGTAGCAATGAACAGATATAATTGTGCGAACAATTTGGTAGCGCACATATAATATGCTAATTACAACAATTACCTGGCAATTAGTACAAAGGTGCTAATTAATTGTCGAAGACAATGAATCCGACGTACGTTTTCTACACAAAGAAAATTTATTATAATTAATTCCACTGGCTTTATCGGCGATTCGTTACGCGTTTTCTATACGGCTAGCTTTGCGATTGATTGCCGTAAATGACAAGGTTATCAATTTGCACTTGTTGCTTCTGTGCAAAATTTGTGTGGCGAAGAGTTTTTGGAAAATGCTCCCGAAAGCAGGAAGTTTGACATTCGATGTTTTTTTTCTTGCATTAATTTATTATAAAACGGTTTCTTAAAAGTTAATTTTTCTACTGAAGATTGTGTAATTTTCAAGGTTTACCACCGAATTGATTTTTTTCTTGATTTTTTTTTTCTTATTCTTGTTTCTTTGAATTAATTGAAATTTAAATACGTCAAATTAATTATTCCAAGTCAGTAAGATGAATTTTTACTATGGGATAACTTTTAAAAGTCATCGCCATAAGTTATTTTCAAACGAAATTTGTTTTAACTTATTGTAAATCTCGCGCCGAAGAATGGATAATTTTGCAATTCTTGTGAGAGAGAAACGGTTGACGAAAGATGGGTTCGGCCACTTATAAGTCGCCGTTTTTTGCATGAATTGTCTCGTAATTAATTAATTTAACATTTATTTAAATGCGATATTGGCGATACTGTTCGTTGCATAAGTGGCAGCAACAATAAAGTTGCAAAAATCAATAGAATTTTGTAACGCAAGATTCGACATTGTTATTTAATACGTTATTGTTCAACTAAAGTTTAACACTCTTGCACAGAGACTGGTCGAGCTTGCGGTTTAAGAAAATATTTGTTATTTGGTTTTATTGCTGGTTGTAAGAGTATATTTAAAAATTTTAAATTGTTTTAACATTTTCTTCATATGCGGAAGAAGTTTTAACATTTATTAATTAATGTTTTAATAGTTTTTTCTTTCTTTTTTTATATTATATAAGCAGATTTTTATTTTTTTTTATTTTTTAGCAATGAAATATTAATTTGAAAAATTAATTCTTTAGTAATTCTAATTGAACCTTCTTGTCTCTGCATAATAAAAAAATGAAGAAATAATAATTGTAATGGACATCTAAATATTTATAAGCGACTTCAGCAGTTATTAAATAACAATTAAAATACCGGTCGGAGATTTACATAAAATAATTAAAATTCCTCCGATTGGAAAATTTGCTAATTCGTTGTAATGGCGTTATTAAATTTAGAAAGGCATCCACCATTAATACACGTAATTTTAATAATGACTTATTAATAGGTGACGCACTTTAAGTGTCGCGACTCGAGAAAATAAATGTTCAATAATTTTGTTTTTCAATTCCGGCCTTGGTTCTGCACTCTAATTTTACCGGGAATTTAAATGTCAACTTAAATTATTGAGAAGTCTTCCTGGAAATGCTCTTTGAGATTTCATTTTGTGGTTATCGCTTTTTGATTTTGCAATACTGGGTGTGTAAATTGCATTTGGAATCGAAAAACTTTTTTGATTCTTTTCTTTTCATTATTATTATTATTCGAAAAGGCATTTGATATTTTCCATTTGTATGTCAAATGTACTTTCACGGTCAGGTTCATTGCCGTCGCTTTTCTTCTTCCGAAACGAGAGGCGAATAAAAATATAAAATAATATATATATATATAGGAAGAAAGAAAGAAGACGAGGAGAAAAAAAAAATGAACGTGCGCGTCGCACCCACTTCCGCCTCGCTTCTTTATAAATATTTACAACAAGCAAACGCTTCGAAATTAAATTAATATTACCGCGTCTATAGATCGATAAATTTGTGAGCTTCAAGAAACTGAATTCCGCCCAAATGGAAATAGGGTCAAGGTGTTTTGGAAACTCCTGAAATTCTGCTCGAAATTTCTAAGTGCGTCGGTCGCTCTTCATTTGCAAGCGACACTCGAGACAAATGATAAATCTCCGATTGGATTTGCATAGATCACCATTTGCATATTATACACCCGATCGGTTTATAAACTCCTTCCTTGCTCTCTTACAAAACATCACTTTTACTTTTTGCAATCTTATGAATATTTAATGCCTCCTTTTGGTATTCTGCACAAAAATTTAATGTCTAGTAGTTACTGCAAGTCTTGCAGAAACCCCTGTATTGTGAAAAAATCGTTAAAAATGAGCGCAATTATTTACAGCTAATATAAAGCTTATTATTATTACTTTTTTTTGTATTGAAAAGAAATTAATGTTTTGTTGTCTGCAAGTTGATATAATTTTTTGACCATTAAAGGTTTTGTCTATACCTTAAAAAATCGGTTAGAAACGTCGCGACATAGCAAACAACTGAAAAAGCAAAGAAATCAATCAGAACTTTAATGAAAAAAAGCTATATAACTAAAAATACAAATCCCTACAAAAACTTTAAATTTAATTTTAGAAAAATTAGAAATTGAATGGAAAAATATTAAAAAGATTTATTTATTTTTGAAATCATTTAGTCAGCAAAAAAAAATCAAATTGCAAGGTAAAATAGTTTATAGCTAATGGATGATTTACAGCGACCAATTTAATGCTTCATTGATTTATCGCTTGTTATTAGTTTAGTAGAATTCGTTACATAAATGTCTCAACAAGAGACTTAAGATGATTGATCTGAAGAATGAGGATTGAGGAGAAAGACAATATGCACCTGAATCAGCTGGTTTAGTGCAAATAATCATAAAATACATTAATACCCGGCGTGTGTTTATCTGAAAAGTTGCGGCTTTCTCTCACCACATATACAAATATAGAAGAGAAGAGATATTATTTTGGACTTTCACTTTTCCGTGTGTGTGCGCCAGCCAGCCAGCATTCCAAAAGATCCATCGAATAAATTCATCTTAAAAACGCACCCTACTTTAACTTTATATGCGCGGCGGATATAATCATATGTAAACGCCAATTAAAATCTTTCGATTTGCATTTCTAATTTTTCTTTTGGCCTTAATTCCTCGATTCCACTTCTGTTCATAAAAGTTAGCCAAGGTTTCTATGTTTATTTTCTATATTAACTATCGGTAATTAGTGATTCGATGAATTCATTAATTTCGAATTATAGAAACTAGCAACCGGTAGCTTATAGTAAAATCATTGCTAGTAGAAATTTGGACTAGTTTTTTTTTTCTCTTTTATTTTTTTAAATAATTTTAACTGTTGTTCTTTTGTAATAAATAGAAGTAATACATCAGAAATAATAATATGAAAAGAAACAATAAAAAAAAAATTATTAAATTATATAATGCAAAATTGGATTTGCATGCTTCTCTGTAAAGTTTACGTAACTATTTTCAATTCAACCAGTAATAAAATAAATGAAGAAAAAAAAGACATTTTTAAAATGGAATACGTATTTTTATTTAAACAAAAAATACTAATTGTTTATTATCGTTACAAATTAATCACTAAGGGTTCTCATTTAAGGTAGGTCTTTTTGCAGTCGATTTGATGCGCGAACAATAACAATAATCTTCTTAGTAAAAAATAAATATACATTTTCTTTATATTATTATTATTATTATTATTATTATTATAAACAATTATGGTGACTGAATAAATCACGTTAAAGACGGATGGAAGGCAAGGATACTGAAATATAAACAAACCAAAGATATGATTGGGCACTACGAAGTATTGTAACAAGTCCTTCGTCTCTCACTAAAAAGTAATCGCTTTGAATTATTATTGACTCGATTGACTTAGCATTGTGCGCTTTTATGAGGACTTAAAAGAAGCCGTCGCCGGTGGGGTCGTTGAGCCAGGGGTAGTTGTTGGGGCATCGGACGCACGTTTGCAGATTGATCGTCTCGCCGGGAACCTCCTTCGAAGTCAACTTGCAAGAATGCGGCACCCAGCAGGCGGGAACTCCTTCGACGTTGCACTTTTCCCTCCACGGCTCGAAGTTCTTGGACTCGGTGACGGTTCTCGGATTCTGTATCCATTGGATTACCTGCGTCATCGTTACGAAATAGACGTCGTTGTGGTTGGCGAGGATTTCGTCGATCCAGTAGAGGAAGGCGTCCAGGAATTCGGGGTTGTTCTTCAGCCAAGCGGCGTGGAAGTAGAGTCCTAAGGGAGCGCGGTTCTCTTCGTAATGCCTATCGAAATTGTGGTTGAGGAAGTTGTAGAACTGGTCGCCGGTCAGGATGTTCGAACAGGAATCGACCATGGCGCATCCGGGCACCACCTCGTCGCTCGTGGGGTCTTCGCGTCGGTCCAGCTCGTTGAGGACCATTTCCCAGACGGCGTGGGAGCGCGTGGGGCAGCTCTGCAAGTTTCCGTGGCATCGGTGCGGCATGCGGAAGTACATGGTGTACGGCCAAAGCGGTGGGTTGCTCAGAGGTGCGGTGATGGTTGAGTCGTACAGGAATGCTTGTTCTTCCATCATGGTGAACTGATTGTTGCCGCCAACGCGAAGATAAGGAGCGCGCACACCCACCACACTATTGTCGGTGAGATTGGCATACTTTTCCGCTATGATCCTCATGCCGGCCATCTCCTTAGCCCAATCGTCGACCGTTGCGTTGCTCCAGAAGCGCTCATCATCGTTGTGTCTGCGCAACAATATTAATGACCAATTAATTAGTAACATTAGGAAAGAAAGAAAGAAAGAAAAAAAAAATATGTATAAGGTTATCGATTAACACGCACGTAATGGAATGAACAGCAATTTCGTGTCCTTTGCGATGCATTTCCTGCATGGCCGAGTAATTGGTGTACTTGTGCGACACGAAGAAGGTAGCCTTGATGTCGCAACCGTTGGGGTTCTTGCGTTTACCGTTGAACATTTCCTTGTACAGTTCGATGTTGTTGTTGTTGATGGCGTCGTCGAAGGTGATGGTGATCATTTGCGGCGCGTCTTTGGGCGGCAGATCGCCGGGGATGGTGGTGCCGTCCTCGGAGCAGAAGCAATCGGGCAGCACGCAGACGACGGGGTCGCAGGGCGGCGCGCGATTCGGGTCGTTATCGATGTCTGTGGACGAAACTCGTTTAAAAAGTGAAAAGGGTGATTATGATGCAATGGTCGGTGTGTGCCTGATCGTCGGAACATATGAGTCGGAAAGTGGGCCGGCGATCGGCGCCGCGATCATCGCTCGAAGGACAACGAAAGTTAATTCTTACTTTCGCATCGGAGCTCAGGTGATAACCTCGCAAGGTCCTTTGCCACCAGATTTTTCCATATACAACGCGCTTTTTAATCTGTCGCCTCGAAAGGCCAGCGCTATAAAACTAGTCGAGGAATCCGCTCGCCAATTAATACGTACCGCAAGTGTTCTCGTCGGAACCGTCGGAACAGTCCTTTTCGCCGTTGCAGAATAGGCCGCGCTCGATGCAGTTGCCGTCGCCGCAGGCTAGGAATCCGTCTTGACATAGAGGCTCGTCGGTGAACAGCAGCGGTTTCACTTTGCGCTCCTTATTCTTCAGCTTGCAGTTCTTCACCGAGTCTTTCCAGTCGCACGTCTGCTTGTCGATGTCGAAGTAGAGTCCCGCAGGACAACGGATCGCTTGCAGTCCCTGCCATTTGAAAATTACATAAACGCGATTAGTCTAGTTGTGTAATTGCACAATTAACATTTCAGTTGCATTACAGAAGAGGTACATTGAATGACATCGCGACAATTATCCCCTTCGCCGGCCACTAATCGGAACCATTCTCCGGCGTCTTTGTCCTTGCACAATTCCGCCTCGAAACTGTCTTCTTTTTTGCTGGCACCTTCCTCTTGTCGTTTTACTCTAGCTGCCTCTGCAAGGAAGTTACAAAACGCATATTTCAAACAATATATAATTAAAATTCTCGGTGCCAAGATTTTTATTTGATTTTTTTTTCCATTTTGAAGACTTTTTACTTTCTCTGGATAATTAAATTTACCATATTCGCTCTTAGATTTAAATGCAAAACTAAGAGACAAGTGGAAATCACTAAGAGAAAGCCAACAGCAAAAAATCGATCGTTTAGGGTACAATATTGTAACAAGTCACATTATTATGTAAAAGACTTTCTGTCTACCGTATAATTATATAATGCAATTAATCTTTGATTGAGGGCACGGGTTTTTAATTAAGTATAATTGTGTGCGATTCGAAAGGACTCTTCCTCAAAGATTGGAAAAAATGTGCTGGACACTTACCGGCGACCAAAAGCAGAGCCAAATAGCTGAGTAAAAGAAGCGCACCAGTTTTGCGCGCCATCACTAGAAACACTAACACGGCTCAGCACCTGACAGGCCCTCCACAACTTCGTTGTCTGCTTTTATACTCGGCCTACATCCACAGCCACCATCAGCCAACGTCACTGCCGCTGAAGCCAAACCAACATTGGCCATCCGACTGGCCAACACTCGCTTTTCTTATCCTGACTCTTCGCCATCTAAAATCTATCCATACAGGGAACGAATCATCGCATTCGATTTTTTTTTTCCTTTGTCTTTTCAAAAGTTTTCTTATAACTTTTATTTTTTACTAACAAAGGATGTATTTATTGTTTTTTTTTTTCAATTAATTCTTACTTCTTCTAGAACTGTTTTTTGGTTAAAGTAAGTGATACCTGTTAACTTTAATGGCTGCTTTTAACGATTATGATTTATTAATCGTGTTGCTTTTTATTACTGGCACTAAGCAAACGAATATATAAATTATTTTTATTTCCCATATTTAATGAAGGAAAAAGTACACGAAAGACTTTTTTTATTGGATAGATTTTTTTCAATTTATCTAGAATTTTTGTAAATTTTTGAAACAAAAAATTCCGTTATTAATCATATGATACGAGTAGAAGTTTTTGACAATTGAAAAATAAATTTTAAATATTAAAGAATTATTTGCCTGTTTATTTGGTTTTAGCTATTTCGCTTTCTAAATTTTCGACTCTCATTAATTGTCGATCATATAAAAATATCCGATGTGCAACTATCATCATTATAAATGCACTTAACTTCACTTCAACAAGCAAATTCCCATAAATTTATTCTCGAATTTAAATGAACTACTACAAGCGTCATTTACACTACGCTACGTGGAATAAAAAATCTGTCGCTTTGGCCCATTTCGCATCTTCGCAGAAGAAAAAGAATAATAATGCCGAAATCAAGTTTTATAATGAAGTCACTAGCAGAAGGATAACAGGTTTAGGACAGCATTTTTCCATCATTTATTTTCTTTTTTTCTCTTCGCTCACTATTACTGTTCTTCGAAACAAATAAAGAGAGAAAAATAATGATGAATACATTAAGGCTGAAATATATTTATTCGAAAATGTAAATATGCAAGAATGTGCAATTCGTGCTTTTAGGTTCAAGGTTATTAGGCAAAGAAAAATTTCACCAGTTCTTCCACTCAACAATTCTTCGTTAAAGACTTGACGGAGTGCTCCTTATTGAATTTTAATTAACTCTTACTTCTTCTTTCTTTCTCTTTTTATCGCTCTTTGTGCTTTTCTTTAAGTGTCTATAAACATGAATAAGTAAAAGTAATAAAATTCAATGGGTCAATTTCTTAGAAAAAAAAAAAAAAAAAAATTAAATAAATAAAAAACTTAAATATGGCGCGGTTTTGGTCATTTCTATATTTGTTAAATTTGTTTGCTTTAGCCAGACCTATTGGATAACTTTCTACATGATTAATTGTGTTATTTAATGCGTTTAATTAGTGAAACACTTTAAGCTTGATTTATTTATTGCAAAAATTTGCTTGTTACATAAAAATTTCTTGCATATTCATATGGATTCCGTTGCGAATTCGATTTTAAATGTTTTTCCTTCGTTCGCGGACTTTTCAGTCTCCTTTGAAGTAGTCAACTCACCGTACGCTCTTTATTTGCATACGGTGTGTGTTTAAATTTATTGATTTTTGTTATTTATTTGCTACAATAATTTAATATTCAATCTTTTTTATATTTAATAATTACATAAATATAAAAAATGTTTGAAAATTATACAAAATTAACACTTTAAACAGTTTCAATCAATAAAAAAATCAATTAAAATTTACCAATTTATTTTTATAAATAATTGAAAGACTTTCTTTATTTCAGGTGTTCGGAAATCAGCAACCCAAAACTACAGCAAAAGGTAAGCTTATAAATACAAATAAAACAATAATGGCGCCCGAAGTAAATTGTAAATAAACTCTACCTACCCTTCGTGATTACAAACAATGAATACTTAATTATATCATTAATTTATTACATTTTATGAGCGACATTGTCTTCTTTGTTTTAGTCTAATAACACAAGTATTATTTTTCACGTAAACTCTAATAAACTATCATTTTCTTATCGCATTATAAACATGGTTCCGAGTACTCAGTACTAGGAACTTTAAATAAATAAATAATTTAAAAGATATCAGCTTTCCTGCATGCCATTTATCGTAATTCGTTTCGTTGAGTTTGCTTTTGAATTTGAATTTGAATTAATGCGTTTAAATTAATTGAGTAGCAGTAAGTTGGTGGGGTGGAAAAATCGATAGATTAATTATCGTATTTTTAAGCCCCATCATATCACCTGTGCCACTGTAAACGTAATTTATTTATCTTTACTGGCAATTTAATATTCATCTGCATGCTGCTCTGTCATCCCGACATCATTGTCCATCAGATTATGCACTTGGCAGAGCGTCAAAAGGCCATTATTATGCAAGCATTCGCAAACATTGATGAAAGCTTCGATATGTTTGCTTAATTAATCGCCCATTGCTGTAGACGGACTGTAATAAATTAATTGTTATTGTTAGCTGGACGTTCATACGATACGTGTTTTCAGTACTTCATGTCTCAAATGGATATTGCTTATTGATAAGGTCAATACCTAGGCCTTAGAAAACAAAAGGTCAATAACCTTAATTTTTGTTTTTATTATTAAAGAAAGAAATTAAATTAAATTAAAACTACGAGCAAGAAATTAATTTTTTCTTCAGCAAACAAAAAATATACAAGATTTGATATTAATGATGATAACTTTGTATATTTACTATTTGTAAGGGGTGAACCTGAAAGTTTCAAGGATCTTGTTTTAATTTATATTTTGGAAGTTTGAATAAAGGAACGAAAGCTTTTTAAACGAGAATATACGTTTCCCCACACGAAATTATTAGATTAATCATGGCCGCAGTCCGTGTTGCCTGTGTAAAATTGCACTTATTTTTAGCCGTGCAACACGCCGAAATTCGTCACATTTACAACGCTTTTTGTGCAGATTAACAATGCTTTGCTACCAAATTAACGTAAATTGAATGCGGAGTGTATTATTTCGGCCGTTGTTAGTTTCTAAGGTTGGTCATTAATGACTTACGAAAATATTCTCTGCACGCTTTTTTTCTTTCTTGGACGTGTGCTTATTTGTCTCTGCGTTCATGGCAAGAAAAACTAACAAAAAATAACCGTAATTCTTTTTTGTTATTGTTGTAACTGAATAAATATAAATAAATTTTTGTTTATAAAAACTTCGGAATTTTTTTTGTTTGTTTATTATTTGCGATGTTATTTTTAAATTTTTAAATGTTTTATAAACTTTTATTATTTTTGTTTTATAGTTTTAAATATATTATTCTTAAAAGTTTTAAATATGTTATTTTTAAATTGCTTTAAATAATTTATAAATAGTCATTATTACATTTTTTATTATGTGAATTATATTAAGAGCTCCATTAACTTTTCGTTACTAAAAATAACATTTTTTTTTGCTAGTGCTATGCCACTAAATATGGATCTTTTAATATCGTTTAACCAATGTAGCAAACTAGATAAAGTCAATCAAAAGTCAGTGAAAGGAAGACGCTCTGCATAAAGGTGACTGTGATACTTTCACAGCCGCAAGGATTTTTTCACACTTCTTTTTTACAAATAAACATTTCGTTTATATCTTGTAAATCTTATAAAAGTAATTACAAGCAGCTTTTAGCGAGTAAATTACATTTATTTCTAATAAATAATCAATAAATCAATATTTCATATTGTCTGTTTGAATCATTGAAACAACGGATTTAATAGTATTAAATTAATGCCATACATTGAACATAAATTCAAATCCTTAGTTAATAATTAATTGCTTTTCAAATTTAACCCATGAATTATGAAAATAGCTTCTGTATGTTTATAAAGATGAAATAAATAATGAAGCAGTCTGAGTTTTGACTGTTTACCCAATCAGTATCTCGGTAACTTTTGCAAAAAGCAAAGATTAAGCGCAAAGGCAGCTCTCGAAACATAGCTTCGTAATTATTACTAAACACATCTTAAAAGTTTCTTACAGAAAAAAAAAAACAAAAACAAAAACTGGTAGACAGACACTAAGACGCCTCACTTAGGACTTCTTCACAAAGAACAATTAGAATATTTTCATTAGCGATCAATAACTAGAGAGTGGATTCATTATGAAAAAGCTCTTTTTTTATCGGTCCACTATTTCAAAACTTTCTATAAAGAAAACCAAATTAATAACTTGAATGGTTAATTAGTAGGTAATTGCTCTTGAAATTGAATTAGCTTTACTAGGATTTTCTAGTTGTTTACCTGCGACCTGCAAAGCTCGCTCGCTGAGCTTACTGTTTGAATGCTGAAAGGCTCAAAAGCTTGAGAGGGAAAAGGACCCTATGCATGTGTAACGGATTAATGAATATCATAGTGCAGAATTACGGAAATTACGAGTGTTATTTATAGCAAAGTACTCCCGTTCACCTGCTTTGCATCGTTAAATTTTAAATTATTTACTCTGACTTTTCGAGTCTGCATTGTTATTTTCCTTTAAAGACTTTTAAAGTAAATTCATTTTTAAGAAAATTTGCTTTGAATTACATGTAATGTTTTCATAAAAGAAGAATGTTTAAATTAATAAAAAAAACGTCAAGATGAAAATTTTATTTGCGAAGAGATTAGCTTTCTCGAAACGGCAGAAATGTCTAGAACGCTTTCAGACGTTTTATTTTTTTGGCTAAGACGTTCTGCTCGAGTTGAACAATTGTTTTCCAGTGGAACAACGGCTTTTGTTGTTTCTTATTTCATGTTTATTTGATTCGTTGCCTACATGCGAAATATAATGGGGCATCGTAAAAACTAAAGCGTGGGCAAATGAAAAACAAGATTGAATTTCCGCTTCGCACTGATCCTGTCAAATTTTTGCCCTTATTTCCGTTTACTGTGCGTTTCATTTCGACCAGTTTCAAATGCAAATATTTTAATTTTTCTGTACACTTTCCAATCAATATATTCATTTACTTTTTAAAGTTTTTGTTTTAAAATGTTTTTTAAATAAAAAAAATATTTTGTTATTTGTTTTTCGCAATTTTTAAAAGATTCCATTGGCTTTGCAAATGTTTCACGCTGAAAATGTGATGCTGTATTGTAAAATAATTTCCTATTGTTTGCGTTTTTGCGCTATGCGTAGTGATTACTTATTTAAAGAGTTCTTAAAACACGTACGGCCATCAGGTTTCCCATTCGAGCGCTAACTAAATCAATGTTAAATGCGTGTTTTCCTTTCAGGGAACAGTGCCGAGAATTATTATTAAAAATTCAATGGGTTTCTCTTATTGAATGGTCCTTGAAATGCGCCCTTTTACGGATTTCCATGGGATTCACAAAATAAGCTGTGCTTAACCTAATTTACGAAATTGCTACTGGCTTAATAAATTAGAAAATCCATGTTTCATTTATTATTAACTTTCAAGCTTGAAATAATTAAAAGTTCTTTCATTACCACAGAACTTTTTAAAAATAAAAAATGCTGAGATAAAAAAAAATAAATAAAAAGCCAACTAATTTACATCGTAATTATTTTTCATTAACATCCATTAAATTAATTTAAATTTCCAAAGTGGCAAAATAAAAGCAAATAAAAGCGCAAAGTGTGGGCGTTTCATCTTTACATCCAGCGAATTAATTTTTTGCTCGTCATATTTCAAACGGGCAATAACAACTACTTTGTTTGCATTTTATACCCTCAGAGAAACAAAACCCTTTTAACGTTTTATCTTTTAATTACAGCGCAGAGTTTACTTTAAAAGTGAGCGTACGGCTTGTACGAGCTACGAGCCTTAGAACCGTTTAGAACCGTTTTGAACGTTAAAAGGATGACCTTTATTGCCCACACACACGTGCAATCCATAAATGTTATTGCTGCTTACGAATATGGGCATTAGCTTTTTCTGCGTTGAACTAAGCGAAAAGTTAATGTAATCGAAGCTCCAAAAAAAAAAAGGTCAATTATAATTTTTGTCCTTTAAAACCAGCAATACCGGCCATGTTTATTTATCATTTATTGCCATAAAATTTTTATTATATATTTGATAAAAGAAAAGCAGTTGCAGGATATTTATTTATCATTATTATTATATCCGTGTGATCATTTACGGTGTTTAGTTTGAGGCTAGAGTGCTATGGATTTTCTAAACAAACAAACGAAGTGTACGCCGCTTCCGTAGTTCGCTGTCCTTGTGCTTCGGTTGTCCTTGTAACCGGATAATAAATCTATGTGTCAATAAGTTAATTAGGTAAATTTCAGGCGAATGATCATGAGAAATTGGTCGTAAAGTTCGTGTTCTGTGTGCGCTTTCAATTAAATGAATACGCCGGCCGCTGGTTCGCTGCTGTTGTGCGGTGACCCGGCGCCTTCACATCAGGGGTGCCGGCCTAGAGCATGCGTTTCGTATGTAAATTGAAAAATTTACGATGATTGCTACTGATTTTACAGTACTGATTAAAATAATTGCTAAAGTGATTTAAAAAATGTACATTAAAGTATCTGTTAAATTATTTAGTTGACCTTCGGGCTATATTTTACATTGCGGTGTTTTGTCTACCAGCGTAAAAAAAGCAAATACTAAAGGTTTTGAAATGTCACAGAAGTAAATGGCAAATGCATTTTGCAATAAAAAAAAAACAGTTTGTTTTTTTATTAGTAAAATGTTAATAATATAATATTTGGAAAAAATAATAAATTAATTTTGTGGATTGCAGCGGAAATTCAATATTTCAATGGAAAAAAATTATTAAAATTTTACTTCAAAAACTGTAACGGTTTCATAAAGCGGATAGTAAATTTCCTGTTGATATAAATAGATTATGTCGCATAGATAAAATTATTATTTTATGTGGACTGCATGCTATAAAGTCAAAATTAATTTATGCTTTTAAATTTATAAATATTTCCCAAATTAAAATAATAATAATAATAATAAATTTAAAATTATTTTATCGCTCCAAATATTTTCAAAATATTAATTTAAATTGAATAGTTAAAAAAGGAAATTAAACACAAAGAGATAGCTGATGCTGCAATATTTTAATATTTATATGCTTCATAAAAAATACCGAAATTGGTGTCGCCTCTGCGAAATGAAATTAAAACAAGCCAATAATAATAAAAAGCGGGGAATTTTGGGGGGCTGCGAAATGTTTTTGTGGTTCTTCACATATCTAATCTAATAATACATGTGGAGTGAATGCAGTTACTTCGACATTAACATTGAACCTTGACCCATTCGGCAGGGTCATATATGTGAGTGCGCACGCGACGCCCATTTGAGCGCCGCGACGCTTCGTCTCGTCCGACGCGCACACACATCTTTCGCGGAGCACAGTTGTAACTGTTGCTTTACCTTTGCGCCCATCGCGAAACGTGCCGCACGCACCGCCAACGCTCGCCTCCGTTAATTTAACAGAAACACTATACAATTTATTAGAATAATTCGCAAAAACCGCTGAAATCCCCGCAGAAAAACTTTTATTGTGCAACTTTTCCTTAAAATTTTCTTTAAAAAAAAGTTTCATTTAATTCAACGAACTTTATATCTGTAAATCTGTGCAATTTGTAAATAATAAGTGCAACGATTAATGTTTTTTACTTAAAAACTAATATTTTTTATTAAATATTAATAAAATGAGAAATGTTTTAAAAATAAATGTATAAAATAAAATTAATTGACTTTTATTATTTGAGCACCATTACAATTAACCATAAATCAAAATCTATTAGTGTCCGGTGGTAAAAATAAAAAAGCTCGTTCGATTCTCTTTCATTATTAATGCTAATGGCATTGACGGCGGCTTTGTTGTAATGTTTCGTATTAATTAGTGTCCGGCCTAAATTACGCTCTGCACAAAAAGAGTTTGTTAAACAATATCGGTTTTTACCATTTCTACCATATTTTTCCTGTGTTATATAACAATTCGGAAAATGCTAATATTGTTAGTGTAGGTTATGATACTGTCGTGATGTTAATTAACGTTTGTTTATTTTAATGGAATAATAAACATTCGGAGGGTTTCGTAGCGAATATATCGATCAACATGCAAAAGTGCATTTCGGATCGTCTGAAAATCCATTTCCGAGGGAATGTACACTAATAATGCAGGTATTTCAATTACTGCACACATCATTTTTTACTGCACGACTTGACGATGGAGCCTTCAGTATAGGTTTTGCCTGGGCAAATGAAAGATTAGAGCTGTGTGCAATTTTTTTACCACCCATGGAGCATTTTTTTGTTGTTTCTGTGTTTAATGAACACCGCCTTTCTATTTATAACTTTTGATGGATTGTAGATGATTTGATAAAGGCCATGGCGTTTGTTTTTTAGCGGATG
This sequence comes from Holobus sp. GC000080, assembly GCA_030556065.1. Classification (NCBI taxonomy): domain Eukaryota; kingdom Metazoa; phylum Arthropoda; class Insecta; order Coleoptera; family Staphylinidae; genus Holobus; species Holobus sp. GC000080. Next base: position 17,851 of record JASKGO010003187.1, on the reverse strand, counting down.
TTTTATGCAAATTTTTCATTAATTTTAATGTTGGTCCTTAGTTTCAAATGCAAATTTCGCGAATTCAATTCTTGCTTTTGCCATTAAAACAAACTTTATTTTATGTTTTGCTTATGAAAGTGTAATAAATCTTTAAGAAAACAATTTTTCTTTGTAATTTTTTTTTCTTTTTTGCAAAGAAATTCTTCAGTCTTTTAGCAATTTAATAAAGCTTCCTTTTAAATATTAAATTTGTCATATTATTAATATTATTCTTTTGTATATTTTAAAAATTTAATTAATTTAAATTGTATTTTATGCTCCGAATTACAAAATATGTTTACAACCAAAAGACCTTAATAATGATTTAAAAAAAACAAGAGACTCAAAGAGAAAAACGAATGAAATTTCAGTTAAAAGTATCTAAAATATGATAATTGTATTCGTTTCCTTTGTTGCTTTCCGTCTCTTCCCTTTTTCCCTTAGTATTCGAAAACAATTCAATAATGCGAAGCGCGTCTTTTAATATGTACCCGTATAAGGACGTTTTTTATGTCACTCCGGAGTGCTGCGGCATAGTGGGCCAAAAGCAAAAAAACGTAATAAAAATGTGACACCATCCATCTTGCATATAAGTAATCACCAGTGTCTTTGCAATTTATCTTCCCGTCTTTTTATATAAATAAATGCTAGTTTTTGATCCCGCAATGTCTTCTGCAGATATCCAAAATAATGTATCTAAGAATCTAAAAGTACGGAACAATACCCTAATGTTAAAATTCACCAAGGAAATGTCACAACTTTTGTTTTTCCCTGGTTTTTCCATAATCTTATGAAAGAAAATAAAGTTTGGAGATTTTATATAAAGCTCATAAATATTTTTTTATTTAAATTGACATAATGCAAATTTATTTTTCCATATATTTTAAAATTTTACTTTATTTTTATTTTTGTTGTTATTGATTTTATAAAATTTATAAAAAAATAATTTACAAAATACCAATTTAATTCCGTTGAGATAACAAATTTTGGCTAAGAAAAAACGTTATGTTAATTTTGGGTCAAAACTCAAAACGGAAACATTTCTAAGCAAAAGCCACATTTTTCTTCGTTTCCAGTTGATTTACTCGAAACATTTACATGACTGCTCTGTGAAAAATGTTATAAACAAGAACGCCAGCAGCGTTGGAAAAATATACAAGAAATTAAATTAGACCCAAGCTGAAACTAGTTCGTTTCAAACACGCATTTACTGACTATCCTTATTTTTCATATATATTTTTTGTTTATTCCCTACTAATAAACATTAAACACAAAAAGAAACCCTGAAAAAAAAAAAACTGTACAAAAATTCCAGTAACCACTTAATTAAATGTTTCGAGGAAACATTTCGTAGCTTATATATCTGTAACTTTTCCGATATTTAATATTACAAGAAACAAGAAGAAGAAGGTTTATCGACCGCCCCATAGAATATTTGTACTTAATATTAGGTTGCCAGAAGCTCTTAAATTGTATTATTAAAGTGTCCTTACAATAAGGTGCCCGTTGTTTGGGGCCATCCCCCGACACCAATTTGACATTGTAGATGATTTCCTAATGGAATCGATATACGAAGGAGCGCATTTTGGAAGCCACCCGAAAGCCATAAAACGCTCTTGAGTTTATGCCGCTGCATTACTGTTTGCGCTGCAAGAAAAGTTTAAATTCTCGTCATCGCTTCAGACAGTATTTACGTTCATGAAGAATATAAGTAGCGTAAAAACATCTTTCGTGTATCCTCCGATGCAGCGAAACACATAAAAATGCAAGCATAAATTTTTAAGCTTGCTTCTTTTGTGTTTTCTTGTTCGAAATGAACGGAATTAGGGAAAGTCAGTTGAAGGAATGAAGGAAAAAATACTGCTGCAGCATGTCAGGTGATTGTTGGAATTTATATTAGTGCCAACTTGTTCGGAACGTGACAATCGCTTTATTATTTTGCGGCACGTAAAAATCCATCCGGGGGAAAAATATAAAGTCCTGCTGCGTGTTTGTAGCGTAATGTTTATTTTATACTAGACTGGGAAACAAGATAAGCCTCAGACAACATGGATAACTTAAAGGAAACATTTCTTTATCCCTCAGCTATCGATCTTGCTTACTTTCAACGCTCGTTTTGGATTTTTGTCAATTTTTTATATTTATCATGTGAAAAAATTGCTTTATTTTCTTTTCGTAAATTTCAGATATTTTTTTTTGCTTTTAAATTTTTTAAAGAATTGATTTTGGGTTGCTTAAATAAATTTATAAATCAACAATTCATTGAAGTATTAAATAATAAATTATTTTATGAAATTTATGAATTATAAAATTAAGTTTCTCTAATGTTACTTCTATTTGAATTGAATGATTAGAAATTAAAATTAGTTTCTTTAATGTAATAAAAAGAAAAATTATTCAGGAATGCAAAACATGAATGTTAAATTAGCTGTGGCTTTTTAAATCCGAATTAATTCGAATTTTCCATTGTTTCTAATTAAAAATATCAATACGCTGCAGCCATTTCGCGCGTTACCTCCCACGCAAACATCTACATTATGCAGCTCTGTAAAGTTTACGAGCTTTCGGTCTGACAATAGGAGATTGAAATGTAAAAAATGCAGAACGGAACAGGGTCCGAAAAGAAAAAACAGGAAAACACGCTGTTATTATGTTGTAAAATTTTTCTAATGGCCAACGCAAAAATTCCCTTTTTGAAACCTACCGTAATTTTCAACTTAATTGTTTAAATTTTATTATTAGCCTAGTCATACGGTATATGCAATGTGTACTTCCGGTTTTAGTAATCAATAAATAGCAGCAGTGAGACATAGCAAAATAATTGTGTTTGCTTTCGCGCCCAAAACCCAGGGCGATAGCAAAATGGATTTACCACCGGGCGTATAAATACCGATTTAAGCAAACAAAACGCAAATTGAAAACGGTCCCTAATTCCGTCACACATGCAGTTAATCCGCACTAATCGAACGTTTAAAAGCTTTGTCCATTTCAATTAACAGCAACTTTACCTTTATATTATATGTAGGAGGCAAATGCTGAAAATAGATAATAAAATTAAACGACAAAATAGAAAATACAGTTCGGCAAACAAGTGCGAAAACTTTAAAGGCTTTATTTTTTTTCCCTGCAAATCCTCTGGATAAATCCAAGTGGCGTTTTTTGTTACAAAGCAGCTATTTGCTAGACGACGTGACTTTTTCTCCGGGCTAATCTTCTAATCTTGAATCGTCTACCAGTTTATAACTTTGGTGAAATCGGTATTTTTACTCGGGCCCCCGAACAAATTTGCCGCTTAATTAATTATTCGCCCTGCGGCTAATGAAACTTTTCGCAAACACAAATAAAGTACAACGGTTAAAATGACTGCAATGCTGCATGTTGCGTCTCGTTTACAAATTAATTAATTGGAAATTATTGTTAGCGGAATTATCCTTTTGCATTGCGTTTGCAAAGCTCTGTGTTCTGTAACCGCGTCAGCGGCAGATTCTGGCTGGGATTAGTCGGGTAAAATATTTAAAAGGGATTGCTGCTTGAAATGATATCTCTTAGCATTTTTACGGGGTTTCGTGTTGCGCATATATTGGGTTTAACTGTGTTCCCTCGGGATGTTTTTGAAGGACTCCTAGTCCCTTTAAAAGGGAAGCAGAAGGATATTATGTTTCTTGGGATGTTCTTTCTGCCTATTTAAAGGTCTTTGAATATTATTTATAGAATAATTTTGATGTTTACTTCTTCTGATATAAAAAAAAATTGTTTTTATACATTTTTTTGTCTTATTTAAAAAAAATGAATATCTGTTTTTTTAATTTTTAATTTTTTTTAAATTAATGAATTTTTAAAAATGTATTTTATTATAAAGAAAAATGAATATTAAATATAGAAAACTTTTTTATTAATAGCTCGGTGCTTTAAAATTAGAAAAAGTTTGCAGCCAATTTAATTATGTCATCATTTGACAACAAAATTTAGTTTGTAAACAAAAATATTTCATACTTAAAACGTTGTAAAACTTTGCAAAAATGTAAAACTCTTTAATTTTTAAAAGCATTACAAATGTTTCGAAAAAATATCTCTTCAAATTTAAACAAACAAGCGCAAGAGGGTTTATTTTTCATTACCAAAGTTAACTTTACAAAGTGGCCGCCGTAACTTTGGCCGACCGAACTGTGAAGCAATTTTAATAATTAATTTACTGAAGCGAGTCCATTTAAGACACCTGCACTTAAAGCCTCTCTAAAACGACTTGGCAAACACTTAATAGAAATACCTGAAGCAAATTCGTTTCGTGTTTATTTTTCAGTAGTACTTATCAATTTAAAGTTTTCAACTCTAATATGAAAATTATTACTTTCAAACTTCCAGTTGAAATTCATAAACAGAATGCAGTATACGAAATCGTAATTTGCCTTTTTGTTTTTGCTCTTGTGCAACAATTGGATTCGCTCCAAAAACGAACAATGATATAGTGTCGATTCCAGATACGTTTTCCAAAAAATTGAAAAACAAAAAATTCCAACTGCAAGTTAATTAGCTGCGCTTTTGCAGTGGCCAACGCTAAGGATCCAAATGATTTCCTTTTTCCTGGCGTCCCCTTGGGTAAAAAGTGTATATGAAATATTGCATAGAGTTATAAATTTGAAAAGTTGCAACAAAACAACGGCTTTAATTTGCCCAGAGGTTTAAATCTCTTGAGATTCATTTACAGTATGTGAGGCTTACGGTCGACAGCCCTTGGGTTCGTATTATAACCGCCGCACGTAAACCGCAACCCTTTTTCGCTCCGACGCCTTTTTAATAACTGATTGCTCTTTTATTCTGCACTCTAGGTTTCTCGCGCTCAAACTCTTAGCAATTTTTTTCTCGGCATCTTTGAAGCTGCAATTCTTTTAGACAATGGGGGTGTAAATTTGTGCGCGCCCTGCGAAGTTATCAGGGAGTTATCTAATGGCTTTTGAGCGATTATTATTTACGCGGCTCCCGGAAAACGCGGAAAATGATTTATTTGGATGGCTTTGCTCCTATGGAACACTTTTGTGAAATTTTCACCGGCTTTTGTATTTTGTTTTTGCCTTTTAATTGTACTATACAGCGTTCTACACAGCGTTCAGGTATATTAATGAGTAATTGATAGCTTTGTCTAAATTAATGCTCTTTCAACTTTTCACTGAAAAAATCGTTAAAAAGGGATTTTGTTTTGTTTTCAGGGAGCTTTTAATTACTTTTAATTAAGTAATACTAATTATAATTTTTTTTACTTTTAAACTAAAATAGAAAGCTGTTAAAGATTTAAAATGAGTTTCCTGTCATTAAATTTGCTATTTTTTATTTTAGAAGTGTTTCCTTTAACAATATGTCTCTAAAAATAAAACAAATTTTTGGCAACTGTAATGTATAATATATAAAATATGTGAAATATCAAATGTATAACACTTGGATTAGTCGCTTATATAAAAATAAATAAATAAAACGTATAAAACAAAGAAAGAAAAGACACCATTAAAAACCGCAAATAGGAAAAAGTTGAAATGGGAATTTTCAAGTGTGAAAACTGCGCGCAGACGGATAAACAAAAATAATAAAGTGTATATTTTGCTGAGGAAAAACCACCAGAATGGCACATACAACGAAAATACACAAAGAAAAGCGAGCAGCGAAAAAATAAATAACAATGAAAATAAATATGATGAGAGTTTTTGTGTCGGGGAAATTTTTATGCTACGAGCTTCGCAATTGATTTGAGTACATAACAAATCGAGTGCGTTTTCCGTTTGAAAATGAATGGCTGCTTTGTAAATAATAAATGGGGAGCATTTTATATTTAATCGTAATTCACGATTATCGTTTTTATTGGTAAAATACCGTTCTATAAGTACAGATACAGAGGCAATTCCATGAAAAATGCTTTTAAAGGACTTAATAATTACATAGGAATATGATATTTTATTTAAAATAAAAGTTTGTAGTTATTGAACAAATTTTTAAAAGTTATATGACAGAAGTAATTGTTTTTCTAAACTTAAAATATAATCTGAAACTAAAGCTAAAGTGATAATGTTACATGTCGCAGTAATATTGGAATAATTATTAACAGATTTACAACTACTAAAAAAAAGAAACAAAATTACATGTCCTTCAAACACTTATAAACACATAAATAGTTTTTTTTTTCAGTCGTCCTGCGTCCACTCAAGTTATTGGAAATTCTCACCTTACGTGTCCTTTATTTTATGGCTCTTATATTAAATTTATTTGCCCTTTATTAGTGTGACCATGTAAAAAACAGAAACTTTCGTTTGAAGATCAAATTACAAAGTAAATTGAAATAAAAATAAAAACTAGAAACTTTTCGTGAAAACTAAAAACTGATATTTTTACGTTTTGCATTATTTACTTTTATCTGATATATGAAATGATTAACGATCGGCTTTTCATATTCGTTTCGTACGTGAAATTATCATCAATCACTCTATCTGAACGAAAGCCAGCGATGCATGAAAGTTCTGCACGACTACCATTCAACTCCCTGTTGATTCTACGATCAGCCCCTAAATAGATAATGTGCACTTTCCCGTTCATCCCACCTGTTCGTGTCATGCAGCCCCAGACTGGACGCCTTTTCTATTTTTAAACGCCAGCTCAATGGAAGAACTCTTAACCCGCTCGCTCTTCAGAGTATCCAGACCCGGAGGTATCTGGGTCAAAGGGCAAGCAAGCGCAACTCTTCATTTTTGTCGCGGGCGTCAGAAATCACAAGGAAAGAAAGCTCTGTGTTCTAATATTAGAACCGAAAGTTTGAAGGACAGTAGTAAAATCCTTTGTTGTAATATGAAAACACCAAGGGCAAAACGCTTGTTTACAATCATTTTTATCGGAACTTTTTTTTTTATAAAATTAGTCAAATAATTTGTTAATGTTTTTTTTCTGTTAATTAAAAAACTAATTATGACTTTTTCAAAAACTAAATAATCGCTATTAAAGAATATAAATAAAAATTTATAATTAATTCACTTTAAGATAAATTATTTGGATATTTAAAACAATTTGAAGTTTTTTTTTAAAGTTAATGAAATAATTATTTTTAAGTTTTTTTTTTTTCAGTTAATTAAAAAAAGTAAATAATCTCTTTAAGACTTTTTCTAACGCGTAATAATCGCTTTAAAAGAATTACAAAAAAAAAAACATATAATTAACTTTGATGATAAATTATTTAGATAATAATTTTAATACTACTAATTACTTAATTTAAGCTGCTTCCAGAAGCTTATTCCTTGGAGATTATTACGTTCTACTGTTTTCAAACTACCAACCACACAATGCTTATAATTTGCATCGTCCTTGCTGTTCGTGGCTGATCAATGAAGTATTTCAGTTATGTTATATTATATCAGCCATTTATTATTTAAAGCAATGAATGATATTTTAATTCTCAAGTGCGCATTAATAAGTAATTGCCATTCCCTTTACATAGTATAGTAATAGGTAATAAGGGAATTGCAATAAGTTTGGCTGGCCAGGACATGGCCACATTTATATGTATGAGTCGACCTTTGATCTGCAATCTATTACCTTCGATTGAATTTGTAATGTTATTCAGTAAAGAGTAGAGTGTAGGGGTAACCCGATACGGGCTTTTAAATTCAATTAGTTTTCACTTTGCAATCACTGCTATTATAATCTGCCGCAAAAACAACTAAATCGTTGAGCAGTGCAAAAGCTGAACCGAAATTTATTAAACTTATCCATTAAATTATACAATGCTGATAATTATTGAGAAACTTATTTGGTATTTATTAGGTTATTAGTACATTATTTTAATTAGTTATTGTTTCATTTGATAACGTAATTTTGTAATATTTATTAAAAAAGGCAAAAATTTATTAAATTCTAAAAAGCAAGCAGAAAATTTAAATAATTTATAGTGGCGAAAAGATAAAGTTAAAAATAGCAGAGAGTTTTCGAAAAAGAAAAGGCCACAATTTGCTCAGTTGCTCTTGCAATCTAATGTTGGCAAATAAAATCGAAAAAAGCGGAAGAGTTGCCAAAAACTCTATCGATCCAAATGTATCTGTATGTATAAAATAAATCTCCGGGAGCTTTTATTGCAACTACAGATATATTTTCCTCAAAAGAATAGCGAATTTAAATGCCCCCGAAAACCTTTTTCTCTAACCACCACGCAACAAAAAAGATTTATCTTGATATAAATAGTACTCTTAGTGGTAATTGGAAAAGTTAAATGAGCACTGAAGAGATACCGCCACAACAACAGTGTCTTTTGAAGTGCCTAGTAATTCAAAACGTAAAGAACATTTGCTTGTACTGAAATATCGGCGTAATTAATACTCATTGCGAGGCGCACCTGATGCTCACGAAGGGATCGTTTGTAATTTCAGAAGTCACTTCGAGAAAGCGGCCTAAAACGGCTCTGGTCAGCTGTACGGTCTACGAACAGCAGTACAAGCTCGCAGTGCGAACAAGGGCTCGGTGATTCTCCTGTCGATGACCAGAAACCGAAAGTGAACTGTTCGCTGCCATTACTGCAGGTAAGAAATACTGGGCGCTTTTTTCGGTAATATTAGGCACGCAATTTGTGCTTCCATTAACCGCCCCCCTTTAGTTCTCTGCTGGTTATTTGAGATATAGCGGAGAATGTAAGAAACAAGTTAGAAACTCCCTCAGTACTCGTATATAGTCCACTTACTCTAATGAATAGACAGCTCCCTATTCTTTTCCTGGTTTTATTAGTAAGTGCAAGTCTGCAAAGAAACTGCATAAACTCCCCGAGGAGAATCTTCGGACTCTTTGCAAACTTTACTGCTCCGTCTTTATGTTCTTGCAGCAGCTCTGAATGTGCCTCTTTTAATTTTAAAGAAGTTTTTTGTTCTGTTTGTTTTTTAGCGTATTAAGCTGCTTATTTGCAAATTAACAACAAATTTTAGAATAATTTTTTCTTTTTCCATCAAAATATGTGAATTTATTTGAATTTTTTCTTTTTTTCTTTTATTTTGTATTTGTGTTAAGCTTATTAAAATTTGGGCATTAAAAAAATGATTATTTTTTTAATAAAAAACGAAGATTAAAGTAAAATATGATTTTTTTTAGTTAATTAAGATGTTCATTTTAGAATTATCAACAAACTTTAGGATTATTGATTAGTTTTTCCAATTCTATGTTTGTTTAAAACTTTTGTTATGAGATTTTTTCTGTTTTTGTTTTCTTGTGTTCTTTTTTTTAATTTATTTAAAATGGATTATTTATGTGATTTTCCAATATTTTTTAAAAGTATTATTATTTGTTTAAAATAAAAATAATGGAGTTTTTTTTTCTATTTTTATTTTAATTGTTTATTTAATTTTATATTAATGTTAAGTTTAGTATAATTTTTCCATTTAAAAACATAATTTTTTATATTTAAAAATGAAGGATATAAAATATGAACTTTTTATTTATTATTTTTAGTTTAAAACATATTTTTTTATTTATTTTTAGTTTCGTTATTTTATTTTTTAATTTGATTTGGCATTTGTTTTAGTTTTGGCATATAAAAAATATTTTTTATAGACATAAAATGGATTATTCAATTTTAAATTAAAATTTGTTTTTTATTTATTTATTTATGTTTTTTCAGCTTAAAATAAAACTATTTTTCTGCTTTTATTTTCTGAATTATTTAATTTTTTTTATTTTTACTAAATTTGCATTAACTTTGCCGCTTTTCAAAAGGATTTTCGTGCTGATATTTTAATATTAAAATAACTACGAAGAAAAAAGGGTGTGAAAAAACGAAATTTTAGGTATGGCCCAGTTCCGATTCTCCACGCGGCGAAGCCGACGGGCAGAGTTTCGTGTTCCCCGTGTGCCCCGAGGACGCCAACTCCCAAAGCTCAAATTGCTGCGAAGCCAATCATCATGACTCCGGAATTGAATCCACTCAAGTAACGGTTACCGTTGATCAATAGTCGCCATATCAATATTTATTAAGCGTGTCGCGTCGTCGAAATTTCAGGTGTCACCTCTGCCGGCTGCTTGTGCGGCCCCGTCGCCGCAACATTCGCCGACCCCGAGTCAAAGAAGACCCAGCAGTGCTTTACTCCATCCGGACCACGCAAGGATCTTTCGCCTCTACTCCTCCTCGCCCGAGCAAACCTCGGTCGAAGACATGACCGAATTTCAGAACGGCGCTCACCTTTCGCAGTCCTCCAGCACGACGTCTTCCCTAACATCGGTGGCGGCGGCAGCGGCGGTGGCTGCCATGAGCAGCCGCTCGAGCGACCCTTGTGATAGTAGAAGAAGATCCTCAACCATGACTGCCAGATACTCCCTCTTCGACGCCCTGGACCTCGAGTACGCTCTTCTGCGGGCAGCGGCCAGAGGCAGCGTTGGGCCGTACTCCTTGAGCGAAAGTCTGCACAAGTTGACTTTCACGCAAAGTTTAGCTTTCCCGGCTTTGGCTCGCGGACTGGCCAGTAAAAGAAGGAGATCGCCATCGAACCACAACAGTCGTCCTTTGGATCCCTCGGAGAGCGGCTTGAATGCCTTCGCAAAAGTGGTAACTGCCTTGGTTTTGGTGTTGGTCAGTGTTCTAGTCTTCGCCGTTGTGTACAAATACGTGCGGACATGAGGATTGCTTCTCGCCCCGCCGCAGGGGGCGAGATTCGGTAATAAGTTAAGCAAAAATGCAACCAATTTAGTGAAAACTGCAGCACAAAGGACGTTCGAAGAATTTAATTAATAAAAGAAAAAAAACACTCTTTTTTAAACTCTTTATTCGTGTAATTATTGTAATTATTCGCAGGCACTAACAATGAAAATCAATCATATCACTTAAGACGTAAGCTGATATTACTTCTTGTAAGAGTTTATATCGGAGAGCCTTGCTTGTTGATAATAATAGTCTTGATAGGGACATAATAATCAATTTGAGAATGCAATCCATTGATATTTTTAGTCTTCTAGTGTGAACCTTGTACTACACCCTGTGCGTGCATGCTCGCCCATCAGGGGATGAATACAGGCCTATATCCTTGACATACTATGTCCTTGTAACGAAAATATAATCTACTATTTTTTCTAACACAAATGTACGATGATTAAATTATATATAAAAAAATGCCATGTCTTGGGAAAAAACTACTCATCATTTGCAGTTTTCGTTAAAACTATTCATAAATTTGTACTTTCTTTTTGCAGCGGTAACTTTTGTGCACTTTTTAAAAAGTTTTCAAACTTTTAAAACTTTCAAACAATTCAAAAATTCAAATTTTTAGCGCCCAGAAGGACATCTGTTGGGAAAATCCGACAACTTTGTTTGATTTCAAAAGTTTTCTGTTTCTGTCAAAGAAATTGTCAAAAAGCGAAAAAGTAAATATGTCGTGAAGTGCACTCTCCGAAAACAACATTTATTATTAAAAAAATGATTCACTGCAATTAGGTGAGTTTAACGGCAATGTTCAGTTATTGATAGGCAGCGTGAGGACTCCGACCGAACTGGAAGTGTGAGCGAAACGCTGTGCACCACACTTGCCTATAATGAACGGCGTAAAATGTGCAAAAAAGAATCGGTAGTAATTACAATGTACTATTCTGCATGTAATTTCTGCCTTACTTTTGTTTACGACTGGACGTAGTGAAAATATAATCAAAAATAGATTTCGTTTGCAAACGGTTATTTTAACCGACGTTATAGACTCGAAGACACTGTGAAAGGAACACCAAACAAACACACACAGACCTTGGTGAGTATCAATTGCCTCACTCATCCAGAGCACCAGTTTATCTTGAGTTTCTTTTGGTATTTTTAGCAACTGCATTAATCAAAATCAAAGGAATCAAGTAATGGCCAATAAAAACAACATCACACGAAAATGGGAAGTGTTTCCAGGTCACAATCGGTTCTATTGTGGTGGGCGGTTGATGACAGCCCCCAATTCCAGCATATTTCTATTAACAGTCTTCCTAATCACTGGCACAAGCTCTTTGTTTTTTATTTATGAGTAAGACATTATTTACTATCACTACTGATTGAGTTATTTGCAGCAGAATGTATTTTTATGAGTGTGTGTTTTTAGTTGTACCTATTTGGCTGTTAATGTCACCATTGCAATTCCTATTGTTGGAGGCTTGCTTTTTATTTTCACAATGTCTGCATTATTGAGAACATCACTAACTGATCCCGGTATTATTCCCCGTGCTCCCACCGATGAGGTTTCTTATATCGATAAACAAATTGGTAGTATTTCTATTTTACAATTATTGACAAAAAAATTATTATTTTTTTAATGTTTCTGTTTTAGAAGTTACAAATTCCGCCAATAGTCCCACTTATAGACCTCCACCCAGGACGAAAGAAGTTATAGTTAAAGGCCAAACGGTAAAACTCAAGTATTGCTACACTTGCAAAATCTTCCGGCCTCCTAGGGCATCTCATTGCAGTCTTTGCGACAATTGCGTTGAACGTTTCGATCATCATTGTCCTTGGGTAAGTTTTTTTTTAAGGTTTAGATATCTACTCGTAATTCAGACTCTAGACAACATTTCGAAGTTTTTAATTTTATGCTTTAGTTTTATTTTTAACTTTTAAATTACATATGCTTACAAATTACATTTAAAAGAACAGAAAAACAAACGAAAAAGACAATTTAAACAAGGGTTTGTTTTGTGTGTAATTTTACTGAAATTACGTATACTTCGATTGCGTAATAATACTTGTTTTCGCGCATAATACTATACTTTGCTTAATAAGACACCAATTTTGTGGACTCCCACGTGTTGCCTTTACAATTCAAAGAGAAAGTTGTTTAAATAAAAAAAAAATAAAAAGAAGTTTGACTTCCTTTGTTTTCTCGGATTTTAAATGCTTCAAAAACTAGGTTTCGTGAAAATCAATACGTTTGTACCATTAAATGATGATTCATGCTGCTCTGTCAATTATCTATTTTAATTGAAAGAGTGGAATTTGTTAGAACTTTTAAACGATTATTATCACTTGCAATTTACTATTCATTGCTAGTAAATATTTTATTTTCTTATGCTAATAAATGATATAACTGATAGTTTATGCATATTTGAAGAGTGAAGAAATGTTAGAAAATGAATTTATTTTTATTTAAGTAAACTTGGGTGATTTTATCATTTTTACTTAAATAATATGGTTTCTTATCGTAGTATTCGACATCCGGAGTACGCAGATAAAAAATATATTTTCCTTGCATATATTTTTTTTTCATTTTCATTTATTTAAATCTTTTTTTCAGGTGGGAAATTGCGTGGGACGCAGAAACTATCGTTTCTTCTACATGTTCATCATTTCCCTAGCTTTTCTAACGGTTTTTATATTCGCTTGTGCGGTTGCTCACCTAATATTAAGTAAGTAATGATTTTTTTTTTCTATAAATTTTTACTACTTTTTTTATTTGTTTAGTAAAAAAAACGAATTAACAATTAAATGTAAAAATAACTCCCGGAATAATTTTTACAGTTAGTAAAGAAGAAGGCCATTTCTTGAATGCCGTGAAGAAGTCGCCGGCAAGTATGCTGGTGGCAGTGATCTGCTTTCTTAGCGTTTGGAGCGTCCTAGGACTAGCGGGTTTCCACACCTACCTCATAACGAGCGACCGCACCACCAACGAGGACATCAAAGGGTCGTTCGCCTCGAAACGCGGCCAGGATTCTTTCAATCCATACTCGCAAGGAAACGTCTGCTTAAATTGTGTTCACATCCTGTGCGGTCCTCTCGGTCCTTCTCTCATTGACCGGTTTGTTTCTTTTTCTTTTTTTATATTTTATTATTTTTTTATTTAATTGTTTTTTATTTATTTTTTAATTAATTGTTTTTCTTTTAATCTTAATTTTCAACAGGCGAGGCGTTTTAACCGATGAATACAAATCGGAAATGCGTGGGGCTCCCAATATTCCCGATCACAATCAGACGCAAATGAAATACCATGGAGTACTACCGGTAACTGTAAGTTATTTATTTTTGCTTTATTTTTTAACTTTAAAAATTTTGAATTTTTTTTTAAATTGTTTTTCTAGAGCATTCCCTTAGCCACAACAAGAGAAGTGCCCGGCATTTACAGACATACCTTGGAGAACTCAGGTGGGTACTACACTCCGCAAAGGAAACATCGTATCCATCAAATTGCCCCTTACCGGAGCAGCAATGAATCGGTCGCGAGTCGCAACGTTTATTACGATCATTACGAGTGTCGTCCGCATAGCAGCAGCAGTAGTTTCGTATCGTTGCCGCCGCTGCGGACCACACATTTAGACGGTAGATATTACGAGACGTACTACCGCGAAAGAACGCCGCCCAGCAAGCGGTACAATTCCTCCTTTGGACGCGCGCCGCGTCGTAACAGCACCAGCGTCGGGTACGTTTATCGTAACGCGCACATTGACGATCTACAATTGCGTGGTGGCCCTTACGACCGCGCATCTTATTACGTTCCTAATATAAAAGTCGACACTTTTCCGAAACCGAATTTTAGTCCCTTGTACGTTCAAGATAATCTAGATTAAGTAGTTTGTTTGCTCTGATCTATAAAAGGAGCCTTTCAAATGCGCTTATAAAATCTATATTAAATTATCGGGTAGATTGCGGTATACGAAGGGTTTTTAAACTTTAAATCGCTTTTCAAACCAACAATTTCATAACTTTTTTTATGCGTAAAATTGTTTGGAGCATTTGGAATATTTTATACATGATGAATTTAAACTTTGATTGGATGCGATGATGTTTTCAAGTGTGTTTAATGCTACCATAGAAAATTGTCGTGGGAGATTATTCACTGTTATTGTTGTAATATTCTTCTTTCTATTTTTAATTGTCTTGTGATCGATGGAGAGGTTGATTGGTTAAAATTGCGTGCGCTCTTTACATTTGTAAAAATTGGTAAGTGGTTTTCTGTGCACGTCTCAAGGGCTGTTTTTGCGTACGCAACGCTTTAATTGTTTCGTTTTTACTTTATTTATTCATTTTTTTTTTTAATTGCTGTGCGCTCGTTTTCCTTCGACGCTTTTAATTTCGCTTGTCATTTTTATCAGCAAGCAATTATCCGATTGTTTACAAATGATTTGTTTTTGATTTTGCAGAATCGAATGCTGGAAGTGTGACACATTTGGTAAACAACGAACATCCCTTGGCTATAATGCCGCTAAATAAGACGTCGCGGGATGCGCCTTACGCTTCCGAAGAATGCCTTTCGCCTGTTTATAATAATTTACAAGTGGAGGTATCCGGTGCGTCGCCTTTAAAGAAATCGCAATCGGTTTCGCACGATTTGCACGACGGCGGCAAAAGCCACGCAACGGTTGCGGTGGACGATTTAGATCTGGATCCGGTGGAGGTGTCTCCAATGGGACACAAAAATCAAACGGACAAGCGGAAGCTGTTAAACAACGACCTGACTGCACAGGATAGGGAGAATTTAGTTTTAAGTGCGAACCGATTGAAATTGCTGCGGGATACAACGATGATTGAGAGCGCCCTGGATTTGGACTCGTTGGACGATTCCAGTATTGGAACGAACAGTCAAGCGGGATTGATGAAAGTGATTGTTTGAAATTGCCGCTGCACAATTTTACCTTCCCCAATGAAAGAAAGCAAAACACCAGCACAAAAGTATAATATTATTAATATTGCCCAAAGTCTTAACTATTATTATTATTATTATTAATCGTATACAACCTATAAATCTATTTATTTTTTAAATAATATATATTGTAAATACATAGATGATGATGATGCATTTAATTGAATGACGATATTTTTGTACGTCCAAGTTGTTTCTTGATTAAGTCTTCTGTTTCAATTTGTTAAGAGGTACATAGTTATGAGATTGCGCGGTCCGGTGAATTTATTATAGACTAATATTTCGTAATGGTAATTAATCATTAACAGCTATTTGAATTGTGATCTTATTTATATTATTATTGCGGAATGGTTATTTACGATTGTTGAATGCAAGTAGATTCATTGCGTATTTTTTAGACCCTTCTTTTGTTTTATTATTGTCGTCGATTGCTGAAGACTCAAGAGATTCACTGTTTTGGCTCTTCAAAGGTAATTTATGATTTTTATTTTTGCCAAAAAAAAAAAAAAATTACTATAATTTACAGATAGTTTTAATTTTGTTTGAAATTGACTGTCAGTTAAGTATCAACAAAGTGTGTTATTGCAAACAAAGGCAATAATTTTTGCAAAAATTGCTAGAATAAACATTAAGAAGCGTTAATTGTGAAATTTATTAAAGGAAAGGTAGGTTTTCGCATTTTTTTTTAAATTTCAGGTTTTAAATAAAGGTAATTTAATTAACGTAATTGTTGGATGAGTCAAGAAATCTTCATATATGATATGGTATAGATAGAGGTACCACAGAATAATGCTTTTCTCAGTTAATTTTCGCTTAATTTTGCATTAATATATCGAACAGATTTTAATTGCTTGTTTTTTCATTGTATTTCAGCAATTAATTTATTAGTTAGGGTTGATTTTTGTTAATTTGTTAGTTTTGAATTGATATTTATGTTTTTCAATGCATTTCATTAATTTATTTATTTGCAGTGAAGAGCATTGCGCTCAGTCTGTCGCCGACCGCTGTCCCGTTCAGATGTGCTCCGCGAACTTTGTTATTGTTTACATTGCGCCTCGTGTGTTTGTTAAATTAGTGTAGTATTACATTATTAAAGGAAAATGCATTCTTCCAGGATATATAAAAGGATTACTGTAAGTTCCTCCTATTACGATGTAATTTTAGTTTTCTGATTTTTTTTTTAGTCAATTTCTTTAATATTAAGATAAATATTAATTGTTATATTTTTCATTTCATTTCAGTAAATAATTTAATTCGATTTTTATTAAGTTTTCTAATGTTTCTTATATTTTCAAAGCATTTCATTAGCTATTATGTTGGTGTTGGTTTTTTAACTTTTTGTAAGTTTTCAATAGTTTTTTATATTGTTTATTGAAATTCAATAATTAATTTAATAGTCGGAGTAATTTTAATTAATTTTAATAAGTTTTGAATTGGTTTTTTTTTAACTTATCAATTCATTATAATAATTATTTTACTAGTTTTCGCTGATTTAAATATTTTTAATAAGTTTTGAATTGTTTTTTATACTATTCATTGCTATTCAATAAGTAATTTATTAGTTAGGGTTGTTTTTTATTACTTTTAAGTTTGAATGGTTATTTTATTAGTTTCATTGTGTTTTTGTTTTATATTTATTAGTTAGGGTTATTTTTAATATTGATTAAGAAGGTTTTGTTAATAAACTATTAGTTAGGGTTGTTTTTAAGTTGTTCATTGAGTTTTTGTAATTAACTTATTAGTAGGGTTGTTTTTAATGTTATTCAATAAGTTTCTGTAATTAATTAATTAGTTTATTGATTATTTGAGGTTTAAATATTTCAGTTTTTAGTTTCTACCATATTTTTAGTAAATTATATGTTTAAGTATTGTCTTAAGTTAAATTTTTGAAATTTGCATAGTTCTTTATTAATTTGTGTCCTATTTTTATTATTTTCAGCGATTTTCATAATAAATCAGCTCTTTTCAGAGCTTACAATTGATATAAACAATATTAATAATAAAACAAACACTTAATCAAACGATAACAGCTCTTTTCAGAGCTAATAATTGCTATAAATTTAATTTACATCAAAAGAAACACTTTATCTAATGTTGAAACCGTTTTTAATAAAGAGAAAGCGAATTTGAATTTGAATTTAATTTACGTTTGTGGACCTTATCGTAGACAACCAGATTTACATCGTTTAAATTTCAATTTATCTCCTCGAACTTATTTACTCCTGATACAAATCCCC
>JASKGO010003184.1:0-10210 GCA_030556065.1 Holobus sp. GC000080 | reverse complement strand
GACACCAATTTTGGCAAAAATAACCGGAAATGAATTATAGCCGGAAAAGTTGGCATGACACATTGAAATTATTTGATATAAAATCGTCTTTATTTTCCCTAAGGAATCAAAATATGAAATAAAAATTGGGGTGATCAATTTGAAATAATGAAGTTGATGGCTACTTCCGGTATATCCGGAAGTTGTACGAGCACGTCAATATAATAACAATAATAATAATAATGAAGATCATTTCCTAAAAGTGTATCATGCGAAGTTTCAGAACTCTGCAATTTCAAGTTTCCGTAATATTTTTCATATGTTATAATGAAATTTGAAAACATTTGAAGTTGTTTATTATTTCTATGTTTTGTTTTTGTAGCTTAGCAACCGAAGGTTCAAAAAGTAGTTGTAGTTTAACATAACCTATAGAGAAAATTTAAGAAGGCGTTTAAAAAAGATATACAGGGATTTATTTATAGCTTTGAACTTCAGGTAAGTTATAAATTAATTATATTTATATTTTCAAACATCATCTATTTTACGTCATTAGAAGTTTTATAGTGGTGTATATAAAAAACGATCAAAGCTTAGTTACTTTTAATGATAATTTAATGGAATTTTTTTTTGCAATTTTTTTCATATATTATATCCACAGGTTTTTAAATTGTGATTAATTTGATTTGGCATACGAGTATTATACCGGATGTTTGAAATTTATAATGAAAAAAAAGGAATTCTATGAATTGATAATAAAATTTATTTCTTGCAAATAATTTTTAAAAGTTAAAAAAAATAGGTTATCTAAAAAACAAATAAAAATTCTGAAACCTTTAATTAATAATCTTTTGTTATCCGGAGAATTACTATAGGAGGAATTCCACAAACGTAAATTAATTCAATTTTGTAAATTAAACAAAAAAGTAAAAATTTGAATAAAGTCTTAATGCTCACGCATATTCCGTCTTGACACCCTGTATATTTTATAAGATAAATGAAACTTATTTAAGACCATTATCAAATAGAAAAAGTTATCATTAAAAATGGCTTGCTAGGCAATGATTTTTTACAACCGAATATTTTTGTTAAAAGAAGTCGGCAGTGGATAAAATAAGTAAAAATGTTAAAAAATATGTCAAAAACTTTTTTCAATTCATTTTTTTTTTTATATAGTCAAGAAATTACTCTTATTTGCAGTTAAGTGATACATCAATCAATCAGAAATAATTAGTGTGACCCATAAGTGTGACATATTAAATGAAAGCACTTTTTGAGGACTATAAATTATAAAAAATGTTTGATTCCATTGAGAAAACATAACTTTTTCATCATTTATATTAATAATCTTTCATATCGAACAACCTGTACAGGGTGTTTTTTTTTAATTGGTCAGTTAACTGTTTGGAAGAATTATTTCACATAGATCAATTTTTATTTTTTTCATCTTAAATATTCCCAAGGCCCTACTTACCTAAAATATTTTCGACACTTTACCACTTCCGGTTATACCGGATCAACTTCGATTTTTCAGATGAGTAATTTTCTTTTCATATTTGGATTCTATTTAAAAAATAAAAACGATTTTGTAAAAAAAGATTTTTCACATTAAGTCTACTTTTCAAGCTAAAGTCGACTTCCGGTTATTTTTGTAAAATTTGTTAAAATATTTTTTCATTTAATGCAAACGTACATATCACAATAACAATTAAGTAAAATAATTGTTCAATTAGTTTCAAAAATGTAAAAGATATGATTTTTTTTATTGAGGCACCAATTTTTATAACAATAACCGGAAGTCGACAATACCTTCGAAAGTAGACCAAACAGAAGAAAACATTTTTTCACTAAATAATTTTTATTTTGAAAAAGGAATCGAAATATGATATAAAAATTGGGGTGTCCTATTGAAAATATCAAAGTTGATGTCAACTACCGGAAGTATAACCGAAAGTGCTGAACATATTTTAGGTAAGTGAGGCTTTGGGAATAAGTATTAAAGCAAAAAAACACCCTGTATATCCTAGAATAAGTTTAAATTATAGTCTTCATTGATATGTATGAGCCGTTAAAGAAAAAAATTAATTTTATTGAATAGTTATGGTACAAACTTAATTTCCTCTAGTAACGGATCACACTTTTTGATTTATTGTCCTATATTTTTAAATTTCTGGAGATTCCACCAAAAGCAGATTTAAGATTTAAGATAAATTAATTGCAAAATAATTATTTTTGCGTTTAACGATTGATTATATTGAAAGAATTAAATTTCGCGTTTAGTGGTGCCAAGCTTTTCTTCAATTTCATCTTAGAAATGATCGAAAAAGTGAAATAAAATTTTCAAAACCTATTTTTCTGCATTTATCATTAATTAATTAAAAATTGAAAAAAAAATTGCTCCAATTAAACGCGAAATTTAATTACTACTTAAATATCAGAGAAAGCATTGTTTCTGAAGATAAAGAATGAATTGATTAAAAGAAAAAGTAAATTTATCTTCGGTAATTAAAGATTTTTAAAGAAATAAATACTAAAAATTTTTAACAGAGGAAGTATTAGAATTATAAATGTCCTCGAATATTTAAAAAAAAAAAAAGAAAAAAACATCAAAATCCATGATCATCCTGTATATTATCTGTGAAACTACAAAAAAAAAAATGAATGTAAAAGCACAGAAGCGAGTAGACCACTTTGGCGTACGTGAGGAAACGACCGTTGGCATAGTGTGTCGTCAGAAACGAAACGAAAAAAAAAAAAGGAAAAAAAAAAGAAAGAAAACCGATGCCTAGTTAGTTAGTTAATGGAATGGTTAGTTAGCAGTTAGTGGAGTATAATCGGAATTCCTCTTCTGCGAAAAGGGGGCTCGCCGCGCTCGGCGAATCGCCATTGGTCGAAACTGCCGACGACCGACACGTTTTTCTCTCTACTCTACTCTCAGTGTCTCAGCTCGGCAAGTCTACAATACAAGCTGCAGGTGCCGACCGGACTATTTCTCCGTATTGTAGATACGTAACACTAACTAACACGTTAATAACCTGGTCCTAACTGACTGACTTGCTGTTGCTGATACTGGCAGCAGATAGTGATAGACACCATTAAGAAGAAGAAGAAGAAGAAGAAGAAGAAGAAGAAGGAAAGACTGAGATGCAGATAACGTAATGATAATAATAATAATTTGAGAATTCGACTTGTATTTGTGTGTTGGTTTTGCCAGAAGAGAGATTAAAAAGCGCGATTCGAATTGTTCAGTTGGGTGCCTTTGGCGGTATTTGTCTCTTCCTGGGATGATTAGTAGGACACTAACTGACTCTGTGCCTCTGTTCGATTCTTTGACTTTTGAATTCACTGAATAAAAGCTGAACACTGAACCTGTATAGACGGTGCAGAGTGTGCAGAGTGTAGACTGTAGATAGGATAGTAGACGGTACTGTCCATACAGATGTAGAAAAGTAACAAGACGAAATTCGAGGAAACGTTTCGTCATTTTCCGTTTCGAAGTGATTTTTTTCTTCTTTTTTCTACTAATTTTGTCTCTCTTTCTCTGTCTGTCTTTCTGTTCGCCGTATTTCTAGTGATTTTGTATTTCACCATTTTTTGAGCCAGTTTTCAGAAAGTACGTTTTTTCTTAGAATAAAATAAATTTAGTTTTTTTTCGTTTTAATTTTAAATTTATGTTTTAACAATTTTTTTTTATTTAAATACCGGGAACTCATTTTTTGTTTTCACAGAAAGTGGTTCGCTTTTTCAATTTTTTTTTATAATTAATTTTTTAATTAAATTTGGAATTATAATTTAGAAATTTTTAAAGGACATTATTTTGAATTTTTTTATGTAAATTTCAATTGGATTCTTTTCGGTTTTCTAGTTTTATTGAAAAAATGAAAATTACCTAATTTTTAATTACTTTTTAATGGTTTTCTCCTTTTTTTGCATTTCAGAGGCAATTTTTAGTCAAAAATCCATTTTTGTTGATTTTTTTTTTTTTGAATGCAAAGAATTGATTTTTATAAATGGATCTAAAGAGTTGTGAATCGGTTTAAATTAAAAAATTAAAATTAAATAAACAGAATCATCTAAAATTCTAAATTCTAAAGTTGTGTTTCATAAAAAAATAAAATAAAACAAATGAAAGGACTCTTCTAATTTGTATTAAGTCAGTTATTTACTAAAAAAAAAATCAGCTTTTGATTTGTTATTTCATTTTTTTTTTTTTTTTTTTTTTTTAATGAAATCATTGCGCCTCACTAGGATTTCCCTTTTTTAACTAACAGAATATTAGATAAAACGAACCGATTGAATGAATGAAATAATAGATGCTTTTATTTATGATTTATGAAATTTCAAAAAAAAAATTTAATTTTTAAGTTATCTGCAGTTTATTAATAAAATTAAAATTAAAGTGCTGTGATTTTTTGGCATCATCCATCATTGAAATGGTTCTAATAATTAATTTAAGCTGTGCTTCGCACAACCTTCCAGAATCGTCTTGGAAAATTAATTTTGATATTCAAAAAAAAAAAAATTACCAAAAAATAAGTTTTTACACTAAAAATGACCTGAGGAAACCCGAAAAAAGTGAAAATAAAATATGAATTGCTGAGTAGAAATGTAAACTTTCAATTTTTTTCAAATTAAAACGAAAAACGAAAAATAAATAAATTTAGCATTAAATTCAACTTTTGTAGCGAAATACAAATTTATAATATAACAGATTTTGTTAAAAAAAAAAACAATAGTTAATTTCAATTTTATTAGGAAATTTCATTTATTTGAAATACTTTTTTTTACTTTAAACTTTTTAAATTAAAAAGTTAAACATTTTTTTAAGATTCTTTAGAAATTTTCAAATTATTTATTTTATTATTAAAATAAAATCAATTAAAAATACAAATAAAACAAAAAAAAATAAATTTAAAAAGTCAGGCGAAATAGATTTCAAATGAAATAATTTCTTTTAACAAGGTAAAGATAAAGATTTTTTATACATTTTTTTAAATTTAATTGACTTTTTAAAATTTCAAATTAAATTATTTTTTCTATTTAAAAAATAAATAAAATAAACTTTGTTCTTATTTATAAAAAAATAAACATTAATTTAATACTAAATTAGTAACAAAAAGAAAACAATAAACAAATTTTTAATATAAAAATGAATTTAAATTTTTTGAAAAGAAATAAATATTTTTTTTTATTAAAAATTAGTTAATTTACTTTTTTATTAAATAAAAATTTAAATTAAAAAAAAATATTTAATTATTAATTAAAATTAATTAAAAACAATTAAAATTTCAATGAAATTAAAAGTTCCATTTATAAAAAGCGTACTAAAAATAACTTGAAAATTATTGAAAAAAATTGAAAATTAAATGTACATTTGAAAATAATTCATTTAATTAATTAATTAATTTTAATCATATTTATTTATTTATTTCTTCTTCTTAATGATTTAAAAGAAAGCAATAAAAATAAAAATAAAATAATAGGCGTTATGCACAATTTTATCCATTTTCATTTTACAAATTTGAAATGACTAATTAATAATTATATAAAGCGAACACCCTGTATAAGCATTTACCAGCATATTAATTGCAATAGTTTTCGGAATTAATTAAAAAAAAAATATATGAAAAAGCCGCATTATTAATTAAAATTAATTGCTTAATTTCTTTTTACATCAATGATTTATGTAGAAAAATGATGACTGTTGAAATACCATTTTCCATAAGAATTTTTTATTAATTACTGTAATTAATTTTTTTTTTTTTTCGTTAATAATTCAATAGTATTGTGCTGTATAGAGCAGTATAGTTAGGTCGCCGATTGCCCTTCGGGGAAAAACGGAAGAAACGGAAGAAACGGAAAAAACGGAACACTGAACGCAATTTGGGGGACATATTTTCTGATGCAACTTGAATTAATATTAGTTCATTCCATTTCTCAGTATTTTTCTATGTTTCATTTCTTTTTAACTTGATCTTTTTTAATTTTTACTTCATTTTTTTAAATAATTTTTTACAAATATTATGTTTTTTTTTTTAATTTTCATTTTTACAATTTTTATAATTTTCATATAATTTTTAATTATATTTGTTCAAATTTCAAATGTTAATTCATACAGAGTATTTCAGTAAGTGGCAGTTTTATTTATTTTTATTCTGTTTCATTTTATAAATTTATTAAAAATAATAAAACTGTATTAAAAAATTTATACTAAGTAAAGATTTTATTGAAACTAATTTATTAATTAATAATAAATTGTAATTAAAAAAAAAGACAAAATTTATAATAATAATATTAAAAAAGTAATAATAATTGAAAGTTAAAAGGATTAGCGTTACATTTACTTTTTTTATTTATAATCCTTTTTTGTTTTAAGAAGACAACGTTTAGAGGCGTTTAATTATTGATTATTGATTAATATCTGTTTTTTTTTAATGATAAAACTTTAAAAATTTAATTTAATTAATCTTCATCATCAATAGAAAGTAATTTTTTCATACTGATTTAACTAAAATATTTTTTGTAACATTTTAATTTAAAGAATTATTATTTTTTTATTAAAAAAAAATTGTTAGTTTTAAAAATATATTGGTAAAATAGAATAAGTAATCTCTTTGTGAAGGTTAAAATTATTTTTTTTCATAATTTTCATATGTTTAATTGCTTTTGTTTTTATTTCTTTTCCTCTTATTTTTTATATAAATGAAAACAAAAGACAATTTGAAAATTTTAAATTCTTTAGAATTTATTTTATTTCTTTAATAATAAATTTAAAAAAATATGTTCTAATTAAAGTGAATTAACTATTTTTTAAATAAAAAAAAGTTAACTCTCAAAATAATAAAATTTATATTAAAATTTTCAAAATTTTAAAAGTTTACATTTTACCTTTCTTTTCCATTTTATTACTAATTTAATAGTAATTTAATATTTATTATTATTTTTTACAAATAAAAATAAAGTTCATTTTACTTATTTTTAAAATAAATAAAAACTTAATTCAAATTGAGGTTTTTAAAAAGTCAATATAATAAATTAAATTTATTTAAAAAATGATTATATTTTTAAAGAAATTATATCACTTGAAAATAATTTCGCCTGAATTTTTCAATATATCTTTTTATTTTTCTTGAATTTTTAATTTATTTAATTTTATTAATAAAATAAATAATTTGAAAATTAGTAAAATAATCTTTAAAAAATGTTGAAAAAAAAACTTAGCTAATGTAAAAATGTTATTCCAATCAATGAAATTTGCCAATAAATTTTTTTTTTATTCTAAATTTGTCTGTTTTTAATTTTATCTATTTATTTAGTTCTTAATTTTCATTTCCTAAAATTCAACCAATTTAAACCAATGAAAATTGGACATACGAAAATAAAAATTAAATAACTTAATTTTAATCTTCACTAATTGATTATTTATTCAAGTTATCAATAAAAAATTATCAAAAAAAAAATAATATTTTAAAATAATTTTAATTTGATTTGAAGTAATAAAAATCGTTAATAGCAATTTTCTTTATTTTTATTTTTTTATCTGAATAAAAAATATAAAAAATGTTTAATTTAAAACACTTAGCAAAAGTCAAAAAAAAAAATAATTAAAAACAAAAACTGTTAAGAAATTTTAATTAAATAAATTTAGTAATTACAAAACTTAATACAATCTTTTTACTTCTTTTTTTTTGCCTCATTTTAAAGATTGTTTGATTGAAAATTCCAAAAAAAGTTGACATAAAGAATTTGGCAAACAGTTTAAAACATTTACTTCTTTCAAATGATATTAATTTATTATTAATTATTTATATTGCAAAAACAATCTATTAAAATTTATTGCATGAATAAAAATTAATTTAAAAATAAAACAAAAACTAAAAAAAAAAAAATTAAAAAACAGAACTCACCTTAAAATATGTCGACGAAACGAAACCATTTTCAATCATACAAAAAAAACTTACACAATTTAAATAATTTTATTAATAATTTAAAATAAATAATTTACTTTAATTTATCTGCTAATAAAAAAATTATGAGATTTTTTTTTTATTATTTAAAAATAAATAATTAACAAATATTTGTTTGATTTTTTTTTCTTCTTCCCTTTAATTATACTTTCAGATTAATTTTAAATGATTTATTAGAAACGTCAAAATTAGTAATATTTTAAAAACTTTTTCAATATATATATTTTTTTAAATTATTATATCCAGAGCACTGTGTTCTGCGCTATTTTCTTTTTTACACTGACCGAAAGTTATCTGAGGCTCTTGCATTTATACAAGAGCTACATTTCCCTCTGTCTCGCTTCGATTCGCTTTCAAAGTGTAGCGCTTCGTCCCTTTTTTTTTTTCTCTGCTTCTTGCTGGTTCTTTACTTCGTGTGATTCGTGACTCCTCTCATGTAAGACATGACAATTAACAATTTTTTATTCATTTTTTCTTTTTTCTAATGTAAATCGAAAATTCTTTAATTTTTTTTTTTTTTTTATAAAAATTATTAATAATAAATTATTTTTTTTTGATTATAAACTTCAAAAACCATTTTTTGCAATAGCAAAATCAAAATTTGCTATATATATATTTTTTTTAACTTAAAATAACTTAAAAAATTGGAAATATATATTTTTTAATTTAAAAAAATTAAATGAGTCATTTCCTGTTAAACCGGAAGTGACACTAAATTAAAATTTCCACGAATCAAATTAAAATTGTCTTTATTGCAAATACGTAATTTTTTTTATGTAAAAATTTCTACAGGGTAATTTTCTAATCAAAGAAATCAAAGTTGCATTTGTTGATAAAACTTTATAACTTTTATTGTTTTTTTTTCTTTGTTATTATAATATCTTTTAAATCTCCACCATTACCTAAAATATTATTAGCAATTTGTCAGTTCCATAAATACCGGAAGTAGATATCAATTTTGTGTTGTTAAAAAGAAAATTCATTATTTTCGTTTCATATTTCGATTCCTTTTCTTAAAAATAAACACGATTTTACTTAAAAGATTATCTCGTCCATATACTGAGCTTTTCGAACGGAAGAAAAAATTCACATATTTTTTATATTCACAATGATAATTGAATAATTCTTTTTGCATATACAGGGTGTCCATTTTCTCAACCAATCTATGGGTAACTTCTACCGTTTTAAAGATAGTGATTCGGTTAAATGGACAAAAATGGGCTCAACTTATATCCTTTTACAAAAATCGTTGATTTTTTTTGGTAATTTATTCTAATAAAACTATTATTAAACTTTATAAAAAGTAATAATGATTTTTAATGGATATTTTAAAATACAATCTAAATAAATTTTTAAAATTTCATACTTTTCATGTGTTGAAAAATTGAAAAATTTTGTGATATTTTTGAATTCTATGGTCGTTACTTACAACAAAATAAACCAATGTTAATAATTTTTATTTATAATAATAAGATTGTAGTGCAACAGTTCTGAAAACTATTAAAATTATTAAATTCATAAAATATTAATTAAAAGTTTTTCAAATAATTCGTTAAAATTAAGAATTTATAATTAGCGATAACTTTATTTTTTATTTTGCTAATCGATAGAATACTACAAAATAATATTATTGTTATATAAGCAAGTCTTGTATCTAAACCTAATAGTTTTTTTTGAATAATTAAATTTATTAAATAAATCATTCTTATGGATTTGGGATGTAGGGACAGTGGGCAGTGCATTTCCCATTGCGTTATCTGCCACAATTTTAATTATTTAAATATTAAATTATGGAAAAAATAATAAATTTAGCCATTGAACATGCTGATAACTTTAATATTACTTTTTTCCCTTCTCTCGATTGGAATTTTATAAAATTGGGCATTCTAATAGAAAAAATAACATTTTTACTAATTTTAAACATTTGTTTTTTTTCAGAATTAGGAAACTTTATTTTGTAAATTTAATAAATTTAATAGTTTTTAGCACTATTGCACTATAATTTGAGCAAAAATCATTGATAGTGATCAATTGTAATAAAAGTTACGACCTCAAAAAGTGTGAGTTCTTCCAACTGTTGTAACTTTCAATACCATAAACCAATGTTAATAATTTGTTAAAATTAATTTTAAAAATAATAATTTATAGTAAGAGAGAACTTCATTTTTTTCAAATTGAATGGTACTCTTTTGATTTTGTTAGCCGGTTGAAGATAAAAAATAGTAATAAAGTTATAAGCAAACCAAATGACCATCTATTTATTCATT
>JASKGO010003182.1:0-12227 GCA_030556065.1 Holobus sp. GC000080 | reverse complement strand
TCGGAAATGAATGCGTGTAAAGAATGAATGCTAGAGCGAAAGAGAAAATTTGTAGAATGAGAGAGAGGGAGTGAATGTGAATTTTGGAAAAAAAAAGTAAGTCAGTCGGCCGTTAGCACAGAAAACTATAACAAGTGCAAAGATAAATATAAGAAGTTTAATAAAGCCATATTAAGCCCAAATTGCGTTATTGCATCTCAACGCCACCAACGGCCTAAAATCTGCAAGTGACTACTGCAGTGGCGCCCTATAAAACCCTGGAAAGGAAGGTATTCCCATAGCGGGTCCTGGTTCTTTAAATCATCCTCCCGAACCCATGCCCAGGAGCATATAAGCCGGATGACTATTTCGACGTCACATGGTATCGTATTGTTAACCAATAAAGGCTTATTAAATAATTGTCGAATTAGCTAAAGTTTCCACAACATTTCAAATTTTGAATTTGTTAATTGCTGTTGGATTATTTAAAAAATATATTTATACTACGTTATTATGAATAAAGTGATTGTTTTTTTTTAATAAAATTTCTTATATAATGCACCATGGACTATATTTTCTTAAGATTTGACGATATATTGAAACAAATGCCTTAATGTTAAACAGAGTGGCCATTTTCTTAATCGTAAATGGATTATCTTCTATGGTTTTAAAGATAGAGATTCAGTTGTTAGGTCTAAAATGAGCAGAATTTGTACAACTGATACTGGGCAAATTTTACAAAAATCTGATATGTTAACTGCTTCCCGAATAATCCCCAAATCAAAACTAAAAATCGTGTTTTTTTTAAATCGTATTTGATAATAAGAATAATATTTTATTTAGAATATAAAAAATTATTATTTCTAAAAGATATTTTTAAATATAAATACCCTCTAAATAATTTTTCAATTTTTTATTACTAAAGGTAATATTTTTTTATTTTTTCAGACATACGAAAAAAAAAACTACTGAAAAGAGAGCCCTGAGATTTCGTTCAGTATTAATAACAAATGAATTATGAATGTTTTTAAAAATCATCAAAAATCGAATTTTTGGCCATTCAAAAATGAAATCATTATTTTTAGTAGCATTGTTTTTAAAAAGCAATTGCTAAGATAATTTCATTTATACTACTAGCACCTTCATATTGATAAAGTAAAAAAACTTTTTTATTTTTATTTATATTCGAAAATCCCATGCCTTATCATAAATCTTCTTAAAGATTTTTGTAAGCATTTTAAGCTTCTTTCAATGTTCATTTTAGATAACTTCGTAACATTTCGCAAACTTTTAAACATTTAAATCTTTGATTGCGTCAAATACCAAAACTAAAATAAAATTCGCAGAAAAGTTGTAAACGAAAAGTTTTAAACGACTTTAATTAAAACTCAAATTTGCCCAGATCACGAGTTAATTAACAAAAGAAAAGAGCAGTGGGGCGATCGAAAAGTTTTTGGTATTCTCAGTGCGCGGAAACCAATAATTCACTTGTTTTTAAGATTGTTTATTTAGGTTAGAGAAAACTCGACGGTAAGAGCTTGTGCTTATCAATTTAACTTTTCCGTCTTGCAATTCTATTTATCTTGGCCAAAGATATAGAGGAACCTCGAGAGCGAACGAAAGAAAGAGTTATGAAAGTGGTAGTAAGACGTAGAGATGGAAAAAAATATTCTTATCGTTTAATTTTCAATAAAGAAGATCTGCAGCGGCAGGTACGAGTTGTTTGAGAAGTAGTCTTTCATTGTTATTCTTTTCAATTTGCCGCAGCGTTTATACGCCCTGCGGAACCATCGAGGTCGGCTTTATTAAATTTTCAGCATTCGATCGGAATGCCGCTAAAGTATTCGCATGAACTCCTTGATGCACTGAAATGAAATAAAGTATAAACCAGGATAAGTTAAATCAATTGACGGAATGATTGTGTATATGTGGGTGTACATATGTTGTTTTATTTTTATTAATTTCCGTTTCAGCCATCTTCATTTTACCGATTAGTGTCTTTGAAATGCTACATGCATGTCCTCAACTTCAAATGTGAAAACGAAAAGGGAAAAATGTGAAAGCATGCTAATGGCGGTGATTTTGATTGCATTTCGCATGCATGCCGGTAAAGTGTGGGAATTGCGGGACATATTCTGCACCTGTAATGCTGAAAACATGTCAGTCGCGTGTGTGTTCAACGACGACGACGATTCATTAAAATTGGTTTGAACGAAGGCCATTTCAAGGGCTGCGTGGTGCAAGAAAAACCAATTAAAATCGCTATCGGTTCCGCTAATTGCGAATGTCATTTCTTCACCGTTTATCGTCATTTCTTTTACTTATTTTTAACTCATGTATGGTTTTTTATTCAAAATCAGGATTATTAAATTTTTTATATACAGAGTGGCAAGAAAATTATGCTTTTCCTTTTATCTTTATTATTACTTTTTTTTTTTTGGTGCCAATCAATTTTTATACAATTTAATTTTATATGATCTTCAATTAATTCGGAAATGACACTAACTTTACATTTTTAAATTAAAACTTTTCCAATTTATGTACTAATTAAATACTCTTGGAATTAATTTGACTCTGAAACATTTTCTGTATGATTAATGGCAATTAACTTTGCAATTGTTATTTAAAAAATTAAAATATCCTATTAAAATTGTCCCCTATGTCCCAAGTGTGGTATAAAAATCTATTTACTTCAATAAATTTTATTGAAACTATTAATCATTTGTAATTTAAAATTTTGTTCCAAATTTGCGATTTTTTTTACTTTTCTATGTTACTATAGTTCATAATTAAAAAAAAAAACTACGAATTTTGTTGCAGCAGTGTGAACTGAGAAATTACACTGCACTGGTCACAAGTCAGTTTCTTGTAGCCAAATTTAATGGTATTTCCAATTATCAGTGGGCTTGGAACTTAAAATATAATTAAAAATTCATTAAAGGGATAAGTCTAAATTTATTATCAATCGATCCATAGGATTAAACCATTAAAACATTTTATATCATTAATATTTTTTAATAAAAACATAATTTATTATATTTTTATATTCTCATTATAGTAAATAAAAAATGAGTATTACTAAAAAAGTATATTTACGTTTTTTAAGAGCTTTTGAACTTAGTAGATAAATTATACGGTTTAAATTTTCCCATAAAATTAAATTTTAATGCGTATTTTTTTAATTAATATTTTATTTTCAGGAAATTGTTATTAATTTGTTTTTCGGAACTCTCTATTTTCCATAAAATATAATGACACAACATAGCAATAAACTTTCCTATCAAACTTTATGTAAGTGTGTTTTTGTTTATCGTCATATATTGTTAATTCGAGGTTTTGAAAATAATGCAGTGTATTAAAATTTAATTTTAATTTTAATTGTAATAAATGTCGATGCCATTTTGTAATTTGCTAAAATGCACCAACAAAATTTTTAAATTTAATAATTAGATCCCTCCATGTATTGATTGGCGAGACTGTATAAAAACTTGAAGTGTTGATGTTAAAAAATTGCTTTTACAACGTAAAATTCTTATGACTGGGTGAAAATACTAAATAAATTTTGAAAATTTTGAATAAAGTATGTCAAAACTAATGAAAAATTTAATATACAAAAAACTACTACTTTTATTGCGTAATTATTTTCTTTAGCATTTAAAAAACTATATTTTTCGTTGGCTTCTGAATAGTAAAAGAAGTTGCAAATGAGGATATATTAAGTCATTACTCGATAAAAATCGATAAAATTGAAACCCTCAAAGCGTTGCTGTGCATGCGTCATTTCCTTAATGTTAATAATACATGTGGTGCGTGTTGAGAGTAATCAAAGAGGGTGCGGAAAATTTAATAATTCTTTATAGCCGTAGCAAACATAGTACTTATTGTTATATTAGCCATAACCAAGACATATTATTTTATCGATCAGAGTGCTTTTTCTCATATCCGCATCTACGCGTGTAGGAGTAGAGTGTACAGTTAATAGCACGTAGGCTGTCTTAAATTAGGTAAAAGTTGGATTAATCAAACTCAATTGGAATAACAAATATCTTGGGGAAGTAATTACCAGATTAAACGCTGTTAATAAAACATAAATTCTTCGCGCACACGTCTACATATAACTTGCCGGGACTTTAATTAAATATGTCGCCCTTCTCTCATCCACACACGGCTATAACAGACACGCACGCACACAACCGCTCCTACTGCTTCCCTACGAGGCGCAGACTTTAATAAATATTTCATAATATCGCAGCGATATCTGAATATTAAGCTTCGGTAATGGGGCACAATGGCAATTTACGTATTGTCTCTTCTGACTGATTAAAACAGACCGGTGGGATATCTTTGGCTTGACTATACATTTCCTGAATTTCCAACGATTGGATTCCGGCCAAAAGACTGCGCTGGCATTTAATATTTACTTATCTCGCTCTCATTTTTACATTGTTTGTGTTATTTGTGGATTTTTTTTTTCTTTTCAGACGATATGTGTGTGTCTCTTTAATTTCTGTATCTAAATACGCTGTGGGAATATGCGCTTCACGTAATTAATTCCCTGCATTTTGCCGCTTTTTCAACGTTCGCTTTTCACGCCCTTCGAATGGCGCCTGTTCTTGTTAAGAGATAAAGAACATAATTCTATTAGAGGCGAGGATGCAGCGGAAAAAGTCGCCCTTACAATTCAATTAAATAGTCGCGTTTCGTTTGCAGTTATAACGTACGTTGGTGGCATTTTTGCTTATCATCTCACCTAGATATATATATTTTTTGTTCCTTTTGAAAACTTCTTTGTTCGGTCTATACACTTTTATCCATTTTAAAAATAAAATTTCTTCTTTTCCAAAAATATCTTCACTTATACAAAGCGTTTTGAAGTTAATGCGACCATGCCATTTCTAAATCATGCAGTAAATCAGAAACTAAATAGAAAATATCACAAAGGAACTGTTTTTAAACTGCCTTTTACATTTTCTACGGTTTTAATAAATTATGGATTGGTTTAGAAACCAAACGGTAATATACTCCCTTTATATTATAGCAAAATATGGTGAACATTTCTGTTGGTATTTGGTTCCTAATTATGGTATATTTATTAATAAATAATTAATAATTATTAATTTATAATTTCTGGATATTACTTCGATAAATTTTATTGAAACTTATCAAAATTTTCTTGTAATTTATTGGATATTAAAAATTTTGTTCCAATTTGATATTTTTTGCATAACCATTTTAAAAGTACATAATTTACGAAAAATACAAATTTGGTTGCAATCTCGTTAATATCACCGCAACTCGGTTTATCTTTATGTTAATGTAACAACAAAGTAAAATTTCATTGCGTTGGTCACGGCTAATTGATTTAATTAGATCTCCAATATATTTTTCATAACGGATGTGATTTTAATTTCCTCCAACTTTAAATAAATGAACACCGTAACTTGAGACTAAGATAGTACATTTTTTCATGGGACATTTGCTTAAAATTATATTGTTTTTAGTTCACGAAATATTGTAAAAAGGGTTGAAATTTTTAGATTTTTAGAAAGCAAGTTGATCAGATTTAAATTCGGTCCCTTTTTACCCATTTAACCAACTTCCAGAAAAGTGCCCACCTTGTACTACGTATTTCAATTTTACATTTAATTTTCCACCTCTCAATGAAATTATAAAAAATATTAGTTGAATTTTATTATTAAAAAACTTTTTATTTTATTACATCTAGATGATGTTTTTGTTTAAAATGTAATAGAAAATAAATTGATCAAAATGGAGAAAGCATCGACAAACATGATGTCTGAACATAACAGAAAGTTGCATCGATAAATTGAATAATAAAAAGAACGAAATCTCCGTCGCAATGCAATTGTTAAGAACAAATTCAATACCATAAATTACATTCGAGGACAATTTACATAAAATCTTCTTCGAGTGAATGGCTTCTATCGGGAAATACACACACCCGCAGTCTGCGAGATCTGTGGATCGGAAACATCTGCGTTCGGATTTACTTAAACAGCGTCGATGATTTGCTACCCTAATGGTCACCAATGTAGATTCATATTGATTAATCGCCCTTCCGACCTGACAATTTTCGGGACCCCGACAATCCCCGGCCAAACTCTCTCTCTAATTTTTCACCGGCTCCGTCCGAAAGCAAAGCAAAGCGTCGAAAAAAGCGGCTCACAGATATGAAAAGTAAGTGCTTTAAGGAAGATAAATAAGAATATATGCTTATGTAATGTGTAAAATATATGTTAAAAGGCCACCAGGGGCATTGAAGGGAAGAAGAAGACGAGGAAGAAAAAGAAATAAGGCGAAAAGGGAGAAAAGGTAGAAAGAGGAAAAAGAGTCGGCCTTCGGTGCAAAGCCTTTTTGTTGATAAGGTTTGAAAGTTGGGCTCCATTACTGTTATACGCAAATGTGCAAACACGTATTTTCAACTTGGAAGAGCTATGAGGAAGCTGAGAAATATAAAAGAACATTTTTTCCAATAAATTTGTGCGCGCTGGTGGCAAACAAAGATAAATCGGTGTTATGATTAGCGGCGGAATTCATAAAGGGAATACACAGGTAGTTTATGCGTTAATGAAGTTGCTGCACGTATTGTATTGTATATACATTTAGATTAATAAATTATTAACGCGGTGGCAATTAGTTAAGTGAAAAGCACCGGTGCATGCAAATCCATTGTAATTGATTAAAAGTATTTTACCATACCACTAATGATTTTCCATTACCAGCGCGACACTAATTTAATAGCGAAGGAAAAAGTGTCATTTTTGCCGTTGCATATTTAAAAGTACAAAATTGATCGAACCATTTTAATTAATTTTCCATTTGTTTTATACTCGCATCTATGCATACATGCACACACACACACACAGACACACTTACCGGGAATACCGGGAATGTAAACGGGGAATGGGAAAGTTTCTTTCTTGCGCATTCTGCAAATTGCTTTGGAATCCTTTAAAGTTTAGCGCAATTTTCCGCTGGAAAAAATACGGATCATATTCTTTTGTTGGCATTATGTCGAATCAAAAGTAGGGAGCGACTTTTGGGAAACAAAAGCCGCAAAATAAATATATTCGCGGTCGATGCGTTTGTGCGGTGGCTATATGCGATTGCAAATTGTTAAATTAGCTTAAATTATTGCCGATTTGCATAATTTATTATTATTTTATTTGACCAACGGATTTATTTGCAAAAGTGCATTCATTTACTGTTTTTTATTTATTTATTGCTTACGTTATATTAACGCTTTGATTGTTATTGTATAAACTGGCTTTATTTATTTTATTTTTACTAATTTTATATTTGGCACGCAACTATTGTTTTTCATGTTGAGGCATTTGCTTTTGGAAAAACGACCAAAATGAAGACTCGGATATCTTTCACCAATTATATTTAAAATTTTTAGGAAGTACTAGAAGTCTGGGTAAATATTATTCTTTTTTAAATGAATGAGTTCAATTTTATTTCTATGAATCAATCTTATATTTATTTAATTAATAAATTTATTTATAACTCGAAATAATTTGTACAATTTACAAATCACTTACATATCTAATTAACTAATGGCTTGTTGGTTACTAACTAAATCTTGTAGGAGGAAGATTCCTGTGTGCAAGCTGGCATTTATATAAATATAAAGATTATTTTGTTGAAAAAAAAATTCAATAATGTGATTACTTTCAAAAA
Source organism: Holobus sp. GC000080 (assembly GCA_030556065.1). NCBI lineage: Eukaryota > Metazoa > Arthropoda > Insecta > Coleoptera > Staphylinidae > Holobus > Holobus sp. GC000080. The sequence continues at coordinate 4,544 of JASKGO010003182.1, read as the reverse complement.
AATATTTTCCACTTCCGATCATTTTTGTAAAAAAAAATTGATGCCTTTGAAAAATCGTATGATACTAATTTTTTTTTTACATAAAAATAAAAAAATATATTTTTCCCTGTATATGATATCAACGTATTCCAAAGTTATTATATTTAGCAAAAAGTGCGATTTTCAATTCTTAACAACCAAAAACAATGCCACTAGCAATAAAAAGTACAGTTTATGTTTATTTATGGGAGAAATAATAATTATTTTATTAGAAATAAAAAAAAAATACACATAAATTCAGATAAAGTGGAGCAAAATTTGCTCACAGGGTTGTGACCCCTTCAAATTAAATGCACTTCGATTTGTATGAAAATTTACTGAGTAATAAAGAATTTTATGCGGAATAAATTATTTTAATACCATTTTTACAAAACACACCCGAGTTTTTCAGTTATGATCAATAATAATACACTTTTTTATGAATAGAACCATTATTTGGAATACCTAGTAGTGTTTATTGAATGTAAAAGCATAAAACACAAATATACAAAGCATAAGGGGTTGGCAAAAAAACACTGTAAAAGTAACAAACTGATACGCAGCTGAGTGCACGTTAAAGTAATTGTTACATTAAAGTGGGTCAAACAATGGTTGAAAATATTACGCGTCTCTTTTCTAATGACGCCATTAAATCGGCAATGCGATAATAATGATTTTATTATAGCTGAAACATATTTCGTTTAATGTGCTCCAATTTCTCATTGTTTTTACTATGGTAGGTACTGTTCGCAAGCGTCCCTGCTATTCTGTTCTATTAAATCGAACGAACATACATTTAGATCGCAAATAGAATGCAATTTATTGTATAATTGTATAAAAGGAAAAGGAGACAGCAAATGCAATACGCATAGAAGACAGATGGAAGAGAAAGACCAAAGTTAAAGCAACAACTGCTGAGATTGACGAAGTGCATAATTAGGAAATGCAACGGTTGTTTTTGTTTTAGTGCGGCTGTGCTCTGAGTAAAAGTACTAAACTCTAATGTGCAGCGCTCAAAATGAAGATAATGTAGAGGAGGAAATGTGCTCTCTTTTGGGGTTTGGCGGCGGAGAATTTTTGAAGCGCAATTTGTCGTAACTTTTGAAAGTATCTCGCAAAATATGGCAAGTAAATGGTTTTAAGTAGCGGAAAAGTTTCGCAACTCGCTCAATATAAAAATTTAATTACGTCATTAAGTATACGGGTGTACTTATATGCGGAATTTATTCATATTTTATTCGTTTGTTAGCGAAAATTACTGCCGAATTGTTTCTTTGTAATTACATTTTCAATTTCCACCTTTATTAACGTATCGCATCGCTTGTTTCAAATATTGTACAATTATAGATATTTGTACTATATTGAATTTACCGATAAAAGCTTATTGCAATGATTAGTGATTTAGTGTCGTCTGTTTGTAGCAGTTTATAGGGGTAAATCTAATAATAATAATTTAGAGTTTATCATTTGTAATATTGATTGCAATACAATTATGTAACATATGTGTCCCCCCATGTCCCGCGTCCTGCCATTTCACTATTACAATGCATTTACAACTAATAATTCTAATTAGCTAAGTCCCTATGCGATTGGGTTCACTACTGAAACTGTTCAATAATGGCATCCGATACGCTTTTGTTCCATGAACGTTTTATTTGCTCAATTAAGCCCTCCATATTTCCATTTTTGTAAAAAAATAAAAATAATTTCAATTATAACAAATAGTTGAAAAACAGAATTTCAATTTGGACTTAATTTTTAATTATTACAATTTAACACAATGTGAACATTTATGTTGTATATGTGAAGAAAAATATTAAAACATACTCAGGTTAGGTAAAATCTCAGTAAAGGATTCGAAATGGAAAAACATTTTTTTTTTTTAACTTTTGGCTGTAGTAGCAAAATTTAAACTGAAATAGTTGATTTAATTAATATATTTTTTACTTCATTTTAAAGATTTAAAGAAAAATTAAAAAAGACATTATGACATCACGTTTAAAAATATATTTTTACCCGGCGCCTTCACTTTCAGTTGCGAACTAAAATGTAATTCTCCTTCTTTATTTATTGACCAGGAAACCCAAGAAGTTAAAATTTTCCAACATGGTTATAGATGCCAATGCGGTCTTGAAAGTTTTAAGAGAAGTTAATTTGTGCCATAGGGGGCGCTACAGTAGCATTTGATAACATGTTTTTGCCGATGGATATCTATTGTGACACCTTATTTTAATGGATATTAGGAAAATAATTTTAATTTATAGTTTTCTTGTCATAGTTACCGAATTTCGCTATTAAAAGATGCATTTTATCGTAGCAAACTAACACAAGGTGGTAATTTGATGACTTCAAAACAATGGTAATCGCAATCTTTTCTACGATTTACTTAATTTTTTAAAATGACCGTTTTCAGTTATTTACCTAGAGAGGATTTTAATCTGAATTTAAATAACAAAGTTTTTAAATAATATTAAAAAAGTGTTATTATTTTACTACAGAATTATTAGCTATAAAATTGCTTTAATTGCTCTAAATATCCTGCAGGAAATTATAAAATAGTATATTTCGCAACAAGTTGGGTTTTAAAGGGTATTTCCTGTGTGATTATGGTTAATAAAATTCTCAAATTTGGGTAGTTTAGATATTTATTTCAAATTAGCAAAATTTTTCAAGACAAATTATATACTTTAAATAATTTAAGAAAATTACCAATATTTAAAAGAAAAATTAAAACTTTAGCTTTATTAAATAAAAATAAAAGTAACTCTAAAGAAGCTCTTAAATTCAAAAGGCTGATGGGTGAAAAAGCTAAGGAAAAAACAAAATTAGATTTCGGGTCATTAATTCGACTGGCTCATAACTCAGATATCATTTCATTTAATACATTTTAATAAATTTATGACACGGTTCGGAAGATTAAACCGCCATTATACGGCTCGTGCCTCACTCGCAGCGGTAGCATGCGGCAATATTCTGACGGCGCTTCTTAAAACGAGCCACTCGACCGTTCGAGATGCAAATTAGCAACGGCGGCGGCGGCGGCAACCCCCACGACTTTTGCCTCCTTCGCCTAGCTACAATGCTTCACTGTAGTAGTGCGGCAAGAATGTATACCTAGGCCGCTGCTTAATACCGAAGCTTTCGCACGTGATAGCAGCGTATAAGGGGATCCATGCACGTCTCACTTCATAAGCTTTCGGCTTACGATGCGACCCGTACCCTTTCCCTCTCGCACTAAATACGACCATTCATTGTAATAGCATAATATTCCTCAAACTTATTTTAATCATCCTTCGTTGCACTTACCGCCACTGCCATACTATCTTTACTAAAGTAAAGGACCTAGTTGAAACTTATTAGTCCTTTACTGGTTGCCCCTCTCTCACTCTTTCTCTTTGCGTGCCAACTCTTTGGTTTCATCTTAAGATTCCTCAGCTTGCTGCTGAATCTTCACTTTAAATTTTATAATAATATTTGAATTACTTTAAGGCACTTACTTAATTTCTAATTATTTTTCACTTCTACTTTGAATTAGCTGTTTTAATTAACTTTTTATTCACTTTGCTTAATTTACTAGTCCATATTTTATAGAAAAAAAAAATATTTTTTTTTATTAATCTAAAATCAGTGTTATTGCATATTTTCTAAATGTAGTCATTTTGCTTCACAATTGAGCCAAAATTTAGCCCTCAGGAATTAAATTAATCGATAATAGTAATTATTTCCTATTTCCTATTATTTACTGTTACTGTTTATAAATTCCATTAAAAAAAAAAATAAGAAAAAAAAACTTGAAAAACTGTTGTAAAAGTAAAATATGTGCAACAATTTGGAACAATTCCGTCATTAGAACCAAAATATGATTAATTTTCCAGTCGTAAATGTGTGAAAAAAGTTTACGACGACAATAATAGTTTGCTGTTTCGCTGAGCAATTAAATGCTAACTTTATGTTTGCACTATACAAGGAGCAAGATTATAAGCCTAGAGTTTCTGCCGCGGATTTACTATGGGGGAATGAGAGATCTTTTCCTCTCTTGTGCATGCGGCTGCAAAAAAGGGTCTCGCTTAATGGCATACTTAACGACGTTAATTTCGCAAATATAACCGAAAAATATTTCGCCAACAGTGTATATTTACACACACCACGAGCGCACAATGTTAAAATTAGTGGCAAAAAGCTTTTACGTTGATAATAACATCGTTTTTACGCTTATTTATCACTCTTATCTAATTTTAGGCAGCACACTTTAAATTAGCTCTAATTGGCTAATTAATGTAATTGTGCATTTAGTGGCAAAATCCGCAAAAAGCTCTACACTCATTTTTCTCCTCTGATTTTATCTTGTTTCAGTTGTCCTTGTATTTATAATACAGTGCGATCATTTAAGTAGTACCCCCCCCCCCCCAACTGCTAATTTCTAAACTAGGCAACTTATGAAGCTTAAATTCTAGAATATCTATATAGGCACTAGTCTGCCCTTGAAACTGTCAAAAACAGTTGAACACAGCCATAGGTGGCGCTGC